>MJUU01038897.1:106941-119087 GCA_002080025.1 Modiolus philippinarum | reverse complement strand
ACTAGTGACCAAATCATTCTGATCGGTATTAATTTCGTAAGTGATACGATGATAGGAGGAAGATATCGATACAAAGAAGAATTCGTCGAAGACTCCGGACGAACCAATGTAGTCATTGCTGCTTACACTACCACCCAAGCAAGACTCAAGCTGTACAGTTATTTAGAGAACCTGGACAACCGCGCCATATACGCAGATACAGACTCAGTCGTATTCACCTCGCAGCCTGGGGATTGGAAACCAGAACTAGGAGACTACTTAGGAGAACTGACAGATGAGATAGCTGGGAATAGAATTAAGGAATTTGTAACTGGTGGACCGAAAAACTATGCCTACAGATTTGCCACACCCGACAACGATGGAACCGAAACTGCATGTAAAGTGAAGGGAATAACACTGAACTACAAAAATGCGCTCACGATCAACTTTGATACGATTAAACACATGGTGATAAACAACAGAAACGATGTGAAAACCACGAACGATAATTTCCGGATCATACGAGACAATATGAAACTCCTGACCGTATGTCAAAATAAAGACTATAGAATCGTATTTGACAAAAGAGTGGCAATGAACGATTACAGTACGCGACCCTATGAATTTTAAATTGTACAGGCATCATGAGGATGGCTCTCCGACCCATGTTTGCTTCATGACGGGGAAAATAAAATATGTATATATCTGTAATTTAGTTGATTATTTTATTGCCTAATTGAAAGCAAAGTATATAGATACAGGAAACGATGAAGGAAAAAAATCAATAATGATACAGAACGAAATAAAAAAATAAACAAATGCAATATTTGGGGTAATGTTTGGACAAAGGAAAAAATGAAGTATACAAAAACAAAGGTAGAAAACTGAGATCGGTTGGGAAACCAAAAGAAAAAAGGGTATCACACATGAATACAAATCGATATAAATTCCAACGCAAATGCTAAATAAGGTTTCTGTATTACCCGTCAATACAGAAAATACATAAAAAAGATTGAAGTACTGGACAAAAAAAAAGATAAAAAATGACTGAATTGAAATACAACACAAGAAAGAACTAAAACAGGATAAACCAATAGAAAGATATAGTGATTAGAATACTGAACCTGGGATGCCCCACCCCAAGCGTCCCACCACTCTCACACTGCTTCACTACGTTTACGGTGCTCTACATTCGTGACGCTTGGAAGTAGGGTTACGGATATGTCAAAGAAAATGGATACCAACAGCATAAGAAAATGAAGAGCTAATTAGTCACGGTTGGGTGCACAACAAACTAATGAAAAATTTAACATTGACCCTATGGAAAAAGGGTGGTCTAGGGTGACGTGCTCTACTACTACTATAAAGGCTTGAAATATTAATCTTATTTCGTGTAATAATGAAAAGCGTGTTTATTATCTCCCTAAAATAATAAGAGGACTAAATTTAAGTGGAATGCATGAAAAATGAAAATAATAAATACCTATCTAAGGACAAACTCCCGCGCAAGATTTTCTGAAAATTATCAAATTACTTGGATGTTCTTCCGTATGTCAGCTGTAAGGAAATACTTTTATCATTAATTGTCCTTCATTCTTCACAAATATGTTGTTGTTCCAGCAGATTAAGCCCCAAATAACATCATTTTCACATGTAAAAATGATTAGATCGAATGTTTAAAGAAAGAATTAGGCATTGGTAACTTCCAGGGCAATCCAACCTACACAGCTACTACTCTAAGGAGGAGATATTACAGAACCATAAATCTGTTTCGCTTTCCTTTGGAATTTCAACCAATGATAAAGATACCGATCTGCCTTCCTTGTACTGGGTACCAAAATTACACAAATGCCTATACAAACAACGGTACATCGCTGGATCTGCAAAATGTTCTACAAAACTTCTTTCTAAGCTTTTAACCTCCATCTGGACAGCCGTAAAAGAGGGCCTTCAGAAATACTGTGATACCAGCATTTAAAGGAGTGGTGTAAATGAAATGTGAATATTAAAAAAAAAACTCTAAAAATCTGTTTGACATCCTAAAATCAAGATCATTATCACATTGTAACAGCAATAAAATTTTAACTTCTCCACACTTTATACTACCATTCCTCATGAACAACTGAAATCTCGGCTGAAAGATATAATTCATAGATTTTTCTCTCGTAAGAACGGCGAACCAAGATATAAGTACATTGTCATAGACAGAGAACAAGCATACTTTGAGAAATACGACTCAGAATCATAGAAAAAATACACAAAGAAAGAAGCGATTAAAATGTTAGAGTTTCTGATCGACAATGTATTTGTCCAGTTTGGAGCCGAGACTTGTTTTTCAATAGACAATCGGAATTTCAATAGGCACAAACTGTGCCCCTCTTTTAACCGTTCTGTTTCTCCACTTTTATGAGGCTGAATTCATTGAAGGGCTTCTTCAAAATAAAGACAAAAAAATGGGCCGGTCATTTAACTTCAGCTTCCGTTATATAGATGATATTCTATCACTAAACAACCCTCGATTTGGTGATTTTCTTCATCTTATTTATCCAAAAGAGCTTGAAATTAAGAATACTACAGAAACTCCCACATCGGCCTCGTTCCTTGACCTTCATCTTGAAATTGATAACAGAGGTACACTACAAACTAGGCTGTATGACAAACGCGATGACTTTACTCTTCCAATAATCAACTTCCCTTTTCTTTGTAGCAACATCCCAAAAGCTTTACATCTCACAATTCATTCGCTATTCAAGGGCTTGTGGTCGATACGGTGACCTCCTTGATAGAGCTAAGTCGCTTACAAATAGACTACTCAAGCAAGGGTTCGTTACCAGACATTTAAAGTCATCACTACAGAAGTTTTACGGTCGACATCACGATCTTGTGGATCGTTATGGGATATCTGTTTCCTAGATGACAACAGATCTGTCTCCTATCGGATTTGAGTTTACTATATACCGGAGTTGACATTTTTAACACGGCGAGTGTCTTATAAGAAGCAGGATTTGCTTACTCTATCGTTACATGGTTTTTATTTGGTCCGTGTTGTTTATCTGTATGTGTGTCTTCATTTTTCTTTTTTGTCCTGTACTCAAGTGGTGTCCTTGTTTCTTAGTGTTTCCGATATTGCCGTTGCCCATGGATTATTCGTTCTTTTGACTGACGGTTCGGTTCTCACTTACCTGAATGCTTAAATCCTTGCAGTTTCGAAGAAAGTTCGTGGATATTGTCGGACGTACTATCCGTCTGTCTGTCCGTCCGTCTTTCCGTCCGTCACTTTTTTCTTGTGACTCAAACTCCTCCTACATTTTTAGATTTTGAATTTAATTTTGGTGTAGAATTGCTCCATATAGTCTGTAGATGCGAAATTTACTTTCGGATATTTGATATTGGTCTAGGCGCAAACAAGAGCACCCAAAATGTCGATTTTTACATATATGTGACATGTGAAACAAACTCCTCCTGCATATTTGCATAGATTTAGGGATTTAATTTATAGTAATTTTGTTGCATACAATCTGTAGATGCGCAATAAGCTTTCGTATTTTGGATCGTTATCTTGGTGCAAATAAGAGGCCCAACTGTTGATTTTAACAAAGGCACTCCTTAAAGTTTTCAACAATCTGATTTCTAAAATTAAGATGTCACCCTCATTCGGCTGGTAATGGTCTCCCAAAACATTTCGATCTCATCTGCACTGAAGAGACATGAGTTTTCGAAATGGCTATTTGCGGAAACTAATTTTGAAGTAACTTTTGTATTTTGTTATTCACCAGTCGTGAACAAACAAATGAGGAGTGGGGAGCAAGGGAGTGACCTTGATATAATTTTTGTCAAGAATACCGCTTAAATGCACGCTAGGGGCCTTCTTGATCTCGCTTGAGTGGGTGAATATTGTTCACCTCTAGTTGAAGACCCTCAGGCGACATCAAGATGTAGACAGGAATAAAAGCCCTGTCCTTGATAAACTGGAGTTCTCTATGTATCGTGTGCGTTTTTGTCACATGTACATTCACTCCATATCCTTTCATTTTTCCTAAATGAGATCAAGATGAACAACAATTGTTTTGCTTCATTTTTTTTTCTTTACTGCTTTTGCCCGATG
This sequence comes from Modiolus philippinarum, assembly GCA_002080025.1. Taxonomy (NCBI): domain Eukaryota; kingdom Metazoa; phylum Mollusca; class Bivalvia; order Mytilida; family Modiolidae; genus Modiolus; species Modiolus philippinarum. The sequence goes on along the minus strand of MJUU01038897.1, from coordinate 115,003 downwards.
ATTTACAAGACATGATCGAGATGTTTATAAGCTTCGCCATACTTAGAATCAAGGGAAACATTAAAGCAATTACAGTTTTTATTAACTTATTAACAAGTCAATATTTATCTTGTTATTTGATCCCCAATGTTTACAAAAACATTCGTTTTTAACTGGCTTCTTTATCTGGGACTGGGAAATATAATATTTTTTAGAGAAAATTAATATAATTAATCAAATTTAATTAAAATTCATTCTGCATGTACAAGCAACGCCATTATAGGCCATGGGCTGAAGTCACTTTCTGTGCACCCACCCCCTTATGATCCAGACCGATTTGTTTCAGTCCTTTTATATCCCCTCTTCAAAGTAAAACATGTTAACACGAATATAACCTAAACGCATGCACAGCTATAGGGTCACTTTTATAGTTCTTGTATTTTAGTTTTAATCTTAATGTCATCTTTTAAGCTCCATAATTTTTATGTAGAAAAGTTAGATATACTGAAATATGGTACCAAATTGTAGCTTATTTAATATACTTTACAATGAACACAAGTTTTGCCACTTTACGCCATTTTTATGATCTGGGGATGCAAAACATGTACCCCTCCCCTTGCAAAAAATTGCGAAAATGACGATTTTTAAGCCTAATTTATCAGTTGTGATACAATGTTGAAAAATAAGACCATTAAAATCCTTAAAATTTTGATTTTCGGTATAAAATTTTTGAAAATGAAATTTTCGGAATTTTAAATATTTTCATAATTTCGACTTTCGTATTTCTGGATCGTACAAATTTAAATATATATCTAATAATTGCCAATGCAATAATGATTTATGATATGTAAGTAACAAATTATTTGAAATAATTTTAGAGTCAGACTTATTGTGGGATCAGAAATGTCAAAATTAGCACCCCCTCCCTTAAAATTAAGGGAAAATTTAAAATATTCAGGATCTAAATGATAAAAAGATAGTGTCTAATGCAAATTGTTGTGTGTATTTCAGGAAAGCTAACATGCAGAAGCTCATTTAAGTAGATTCAAACTTTTTAAGGGGTCTTTTTTGGCCCTTCTGTTCGAAATTTTATGAAAAATGGGAATTTTCCGTCTTTCAGGATTATTGCTTTTTGACTTAGAGATGTAAACACTTCAGGAATTGAGTATATAACGTAAAAATGTTGATAAAATATTGTTTCATTATATCTAAGCTATTAGAAAGTATGCTTTTGAACATTTCAGAATAACTAAACTCTCATAAATTGCAAACATATAACCCCCTAAAAAATCAACACAGTTTATTTCATTTTATTCAACTGGAAAAGCTTCAACATTGTATAAAGGTCCAATAACATAACATTTCAAACATAAAAATGCACAGAGACCCCCATATATAACAAATGAGATCATGCGCGTTGTTTATGGGCAGTTATACAACAATTAAACTTTGAATTTTGTAAAATTCCGAAATGCTGAAAATTCCCATTTTTCACAAAATTCGCCCAAAATTTCAATTTTACCCATATTTTCTGCGTTTAAATTGCATATTTCGGTGTATTAAATGCATGTTTGAAAGAAAGTAAAAATATTAGTATGTTTTGTTCATACGGGCATATTTTGGGGGATTTTAAAGCATCATTTTCTTGGGGTATGCGTAAAATATTCGGCTACAATATATATAGCTACATTGAACACTCCTGGTTTTTCTTTAAGATAACTTATAAATCGTTTAGAATAATGAATTGGCATACCTGCAGATAAATCTTCTAGATTTGCCACATGTAACTATTTAAAAGTAAATTTTGAACAAATCTGAAATGCTGAAAATTCCCATATTTTATTGGTTTTGTACAAAATATTGAGTTTAATCTGACAAATGGGATTTAAAATAACAAATAATGATAAAATTAATGCAACATTTCTATATGCAATGCAGACTTTGCGTGATTTGGTTATTTTAATGCGAATATTGACAAAAAATTGACTATTTTAGGGTGAATGTGTTGGGGTAGGGATAAGATTTGCGGTGTTTAAAGTCACATTAAACACTGCTTGTTTTTCTAAACAATGTTTAAGACAACTAATGTATCGCACAGAACAATTAAATGGCAAATCTGCAGATATATCCCCCAGAATTGACATATATTACGATTTAACAGGGAACGTTGGACAAATCTGAAATAAAGAAAATTCCCAATTTTCATCAATTTGAGCCAAATTATTGAGTTTATGTCCACAAATGGCTATTAAAATACCAAATCATGATGTTATTCATGCGACATTGTCATATAAAACACACATTATGCGTGTTCTGGTTTTTTTATGCGAACAAAGACATAAAATTGACCATTTTAGGGAAAATTTGTAGGGGTAGGAGTAAGATTTTCGGTATTCAGAGTCACATTAAATACTCCTTGATTTTCTAAACACTGTTTTCAGACTCATAATGTACCCCCTTAGAACAATTAATTGGAAATTGGAATATCTGCAGATATGTCCTTCAGATTTGCCATATATAACGGGTTAACAGTGAACTTTCGCCAAACTGAAATGTTGAAAATTCCCATTTTTCCTCAATTTCGGGCACAATGTTGAGTTTAATTCAACAAATTGCTTTTAAAATACCAAATCATGATGCAATTCATGCAATATTGTCATATTCAACACACATTTCGCGTGTTTGAGTTAATTATATGCGAACATAGACAAAAAATTGACAATTCTATGGAAAATTTGTTGGGGTAGGAGTAAGATTTTCGGTATTCAGAGTCGCAATAAACAATCCCTGTTTTTCTGGACAATGTTTTAAGACAACTTGTGTGCCGCTTAGATCAATAGAATGGCAAATCTGCAGATATATCCTCCGGATTTGACAAATATAATGATTTAACAGTGGGCTTTGGACAAATCTGAAATGTCGAAAATTCCCATTTTTCATTAATTTGGGGCGAAATATTGAGTTTAAGTCGACAAATGGTTGTTTAAATACCAAATCATAAAGTAATTCATGCAACATTGTCATAAACAACACACATTTTGAGTACTCTTGTTATTTTAATGCGAATATAGAGAAAAAAATGACAATTTTAGGGAAAATTTGTTGGGGTAGGGGTAAGATTTTCGGTATTCAGAGTCACATTAAACACTCCTTGTTTTCTAAGCAATGTTTTAAGACAACTTATATATCCCTAAGAACAATTAATTGGCGTATCTGCAGATATATTCTCCATATTTTGCATGTATAACGATTAAACAGTGAACTTTGGACAAATCTGAAATGTAGAAAATGCCCATTTTACATCAATTTCGGGCAAGATATCGAGTTTAAGTCAACAAATGGCTGTTAAAATATGAAATCACAATATAATTCATGCAGCCTTGTCATCTAAAACACACAATTGGTGTGTTCTAGTAATTTTTATGCGAACATAGACAAAAAATTGAGAATTTTTGAGTAGATTTGTTGGAGTATAGGGGTAAGTTTTATGGATGTAGGAAGTTTAAAATACTTCAAAATTGCCATAATTTGTACCAGTTGTAAAGAAGACATCATGTACTTCCATTTCCTACCACATTTTCATGAATTTGAACCACTCATAGATAAAATGAGACAAAAAAGGGACAAAACTTTGTCGAAAACGAAAATATTCAAAGATGAGTTTATTTGTCTATTTAAAAGTGACAGTTTGGTCATTCTTTTTTTGTTAACATTCTTGATTTTTCAGAAAGGACGTGAAGACTAAAACAATTCCAAGAATTATGAAATGAAAAACATACTGGTTTCTAAGGACCATTGAACTTGATTCCCCGTACGAGAGATGTATGCTCTCTATATTTTTCAGTTATGGTGTACTTGTGCGTGAGAGAATTTCTCATATGGATATACTATTGATACTTTCAAATTTTGGCATTTATTTTACTAATTTCGAAATGTAATCCAGGCCACCTGTTTTAAGTGCCTACATCTCACTATTTTATAACGCCAAGTTTTCTTACATTCGACTTGATGAGTGCCCTGTGTTTGTCTATATGTTGTAGTTGTCCACTAGCTTAAGACACTAGTGCTTTTGTCGGACAAAGGATGACAGTGATTGTAAGAGCACTTTGCCAGTTTAATTGATGTTTGTTGACAATCCCGCACCCTTGACCAAGAAAGACATGGATGTAGCGTTGCTCGACAATTAGCAAAGAATTCCGCTTAAACCGGTGCTAGGGGTCGTCTTGAACTTACTATGAGGTATGAGCAAAGCTCATTGTTGAAGGCCTCATGGTGACTTCAAGATGAAGAACAACAATAAAAGCGTTGTTCCTTTGCTTGTTTTTTACCATGTATTTGTAGAGACTTTGTCTCATGTGCATTTACTCCATATCCTTTTATTCACCATATACACAATTTCGAGAAAAATCTTAAAATTTACGTCAATTTTTGATGAGGTAGGGGTAAGGTTTTTCAATTTTTATAACGTATTGGGTATAGAAATGGTACTTATGTGGAATATTTGTAAAGCTAATACCATAGACTATCATTCCATGCCATTTTTTTCATAACTGAGAGGTACCAATCAACAATTTGAAGCAATTGAAAGAAAAACTTTGATCAAAAACGAAATTTTCCTAAATTTAGTTGGGTGGGTCTAAAAAGGGGGTGGTAAAGGGGGGTCCCCAGCACGAAAGAACGTGCTTAAAAATTGCCGAAAACGAAACACGAGTGATAAAAATGGCCAATCACGAAACACGGAAAATTGCTGCTCGTAGTTCGCCGAAAACTTGAGAAGTCATTATCATTTATGGTAATTCATGCATTTTTTTTACATGAAAGCTCTTAAAATCAATGAAAATCCGTGCAATTTTGCTCTGTGATACTTTCCGGTACCGTTATGTACAGATCGTTACAATTCTAATTGCAACAAGTCCCGATTTTTTTTACAGGAAAATATACATGCACGAAATATAAAATGTCCAAAACGAATCACCACGAGCTCAAAATATGGACAAAAACGAGGCACGTGAAATAATGCCAACACGAAAACACGAAGAATAAAAACTCAAGACACGAAAACACGAATTTATAAAATGCCAAAAACGTTGCACGAAAATAACCCTTTACCACCCTCTAAAAAAGGAGCCTGTTCCAACATTGTGTGCAGGTTATGCCCATGTTAACATGCCAAATTTTGAAGAGGGGATATAGAAGGACTGAAAAATACGGGTGGGGTTCATAAGTGGTGGGTGCGCGGGGGTTATTCCACTGAGCCAATGGACTATTACAACCATTGGTTTCAATCACCAATTTAATATGAGGAAGGAACAACTTTAAATTGGGGCCGGATCTACTGAGGACGGAACGACTCAGTGGTGCTCGGAAAGTGAGTCCAGACCACGAACCCACTTAAACGGTGGCACAGGGTATTTTCGTGCAGCGTGTTTGCCGTTTTTTATTTCACCTGTTGTCGTGTTGGAAGGTCGTTATTTGCCATGTTTCGTGCAAACCGGAAAAAAACATCGTGCAAGCCAATATCTATTTTTTCGTTCCTCGTGTTGTGACCGGCATTTTATTTCTCGTACGAACGTGCACGGTACCCCCTGTACAACCCTCTTAGTAGTTGCTTTGTTTAATAACACAAATTTTACTATTTGTATTACGAGCGAGGAAAGGGGAAATTATAAAATCATAAATCCAAAATGAAGTCATAAAACACAAAAAGTATGAAAATTCAAGGTCTAACAAATATTTGATTTGAACAGGAGCTGAATACTTATTTTCCGCTTGCTTTGCAGCACATTTCCTTGTTAAGTCTATATTTCCTCAAATCAATGTCAGAATATGACGAGTAATCGTTTAGAGCCCCATGTAATCAATTCTCATTCACACTACACTGCGTGGGAGGCTAGTTGCGCGCGCGTAACATCTTCATGTGGAAAAAAAGGCACCGGTTCAATGTTGGGTGAAAAAATGCAACAAGTTTTGTGTCAACAAAAGGATAAAATGCATTCAAAGAAACAGTTTGTGAAAATAAGGTGTTAAATTAATTAACTGAGGTAAGTTTGATCAAACATGACCCTGCATTCCATTGCATAATCGGAGAATTTTTGTGTATTCTTATCGTATTTGTTGTGTCATTTTTATCGGTGAGCGATGATTGTTTACATGCGAAATCACGTACCGTGTCGGCTATTAATCATCTTTTGCAAATGTTTAACGATTAAAAATGTTTTGATTACAAAATAATGGGATAATTAAGATATATTTAAGTGATGCCATAACCGATTTGCAGTGTGCATGTATAAATTACAAACACGAGCAGTTTGCTTAGTGTTTTGCGGGGGTGGGGATTAGGGGTGAGATGAGAAACATATGTTGAACAAACCGTTTAATCTCAAGTAATAAATATTGACTAAACTAGAATTAGGTCAATGGCAATATTCTTCATATTAAATGTAAGTAAATTACCAATTATAGGAGAAATTTTGATAAAATATTGCTTAATAGCTTGATGGACAAATTAAAAATGTAATTTTGTTTTTTATATAGTATCGTCAATTTGTTGTTATTTTCATACTTCAAATACAAACATAAATTATTGTGGTCAAATCAGGAAATGAGACAAAATTTACACCACCCAAATAGCATCTTTTTAAGAAAGCAGATTATGATTAAATTGTGTATTACAGAGGGTCTAAACTGCTTTCGGAAAATCATTTTTATTTAATTATGCAAGCACAAAATACCGGTAAACTTATAAATTTTTTTTCCATTTATTTATTTGTATATATATATATACAAACCACCTTTTTTTAATAAAAAAATGGTGAAGTCATTCTATAAAACAAATGTAATTTGCAATGATTTTATTGTTTAATCATACTAAACAATGTCAACGGAAATTTTAAGTTTTTAACCAGATAAAACTGATAAATAAAGCAGGCGACAACTAGACGAAAAAAGACAAAACTTACAAAATAAAAACAAAATAAAAATGACATATAGGCAGACAGAGGTGAAATGCCCAACATTTCGCCCTTATGGTCTTCAATTGTAATTTTTTTATTTTAATATCAGTAGCATACATACATGTGCATGTACATAGTCATCTAGATCAGATGTTTATAGAACTATCTTTTTCTGTAACTTTTATCAAAATTAGAAATAGTGTCTATATACATATATATATATATATATATTCGTTTGGACAGGAAAATTTTAAAATGTGTATTTGTTTAAAACATTGTAAAAACTTGTGTTTACTGATAAGGCTAAATATTTACATACATGTATACGTACTAAGTATACATGTACATTTTGTCTGGTCAGAAGTTGATCAGAATTACAGGTACATTTCTTTTTAAAATTTCTTGCCAATTTTCATCAAGTTGTTTATTTAACTAGAATGTCAGGGAAAACAATTCAAAATACATATAAAATTTAATATGCATTTAACTTTTAACCAAAAGAAAATTTACAAATGAAGCATAAAACAGCAAGTCTGATAATGGAATACTAAGAGTCAAAATGCAGCAAGAGCTGTCTTATGATACAGAAAAAAACTTAGAAAAGATACTTTTAGGAATCTTTACATAACTTTTTACCTAGGAATTGGAATTGGGAATTCTTCTACGTAAATTTGGAAAAAGTATAGTTTTTTGCCATTGGGACTGGGTCCCATGTTGACCCCATATTATACACTCAGCAGACCATATGACAAAAAATAACCAAAAAACAAAAGAACAAAAACCTAATAAACATGACACAGAAATTCAAGATTATGAAAGGAATCAGTTTTTGAAAAGTTTGGAACTTGTTCCAAACCTTTTCTATGGCACTAACCTACTGACCAGGATGTTGGACCTCTTCACTACCATTCCCCCACATGCAAAATGTAAATCCTATTAATATTTTAAATTGTACTAGTATCTCAGCATATAACTCCAAGAATTTGTAGATTTCTTCTTAATAAATAGATAGCAAATTATAGGTTTAATTTTTTTCAACCTTGTGTTTATTTTATTACATGTCAAAATGTTTGTCATTTTCTTCACTTTTAGTATAATCAGAGAAGAACACAGTGTATGACCTCATATTA
>MJUU01038897.1:58333-87348 GCA_002080025.1 Modiolus philippinarum | reverse complement strand
ACTGTGTCTAGCTTCTTTTTGTGTCCATCTAATTATTGTGTCAAGCTCTTTACTGTGTCCACATTCACTTTAAACTACTTTTGTTGAAATTTCAGTGGTCGACATGCTGCGGTCTTATCATGCAGTGCGCTTTATTTTTGTTGTGACACAGCCTAAAGTTGTGCAATCATCTTCTCACTGAATTAACAATGAAGGGATATGGAGTAAATGCAAATGAGACAAAGTCTCTACAAATACATGTACATGGCAAGACTAAGCAAGGGAATAACACTTTTACTTTTGATCTTCATCTTGAAGTCACCAGAGGCCTTCAACAATGAGCTGTACTCATACCTCATAGTAAGTTCAAGATGACTTTAGCACTGGCTTGAGCATAATTCATTGCTAGATGTCGAACAACGCTACACCCATGTCTTTTTTTAGCCATTGATCCTGTGTTGTTCACACTGCTATCCCGCTATTGCCTTGTCTTTATTAGTGCAGGGCTAACATGTTAAATTAAGAATCAGATCAAAATAAAAATTAAAAGAGCTTTGTATGCATGAGTTTGGTGCTTGATGCCTTTTACCATTTCTGAGCTATTTGGGCCAAAGGGGGCACACTATGAAGAAAGTAACAAAATGTTTATGTTTTGATTTAATTTTATGCATAACAGGATTTTGTAGTATTTTGATGAATTTTTCATAGCTCTTCCATTCCCACTATCTGGTGCCAAAGGGGGGTCAAAATTTGTCTATATACCCCTGTTTAATATGCTGCAGTCTCATACTATGTTTGTTTAGCCCTTCATTTAACTTGCTGTCAATGTTTGGGATGGGGATGTCTCTTTCCTTAAATCCTAATAAATTTCACCAACTAAGTTTCACAAATGGGAAATTGTTGAACACTCTTGAACAGACTTCTTTCTCTTGGTGCACTTGTACTTTTTTGGACAATCCCACACCACACTTTATACAATAGGCCAATCCCGCTTGCTGCTAAAACTCCACTGAAATCCACTAAGTACATGTACTTTGATATTGTAATTTTTATTTTTGTGCACCTCAGTATTACCTAACTTCACCTCTAATTTCTCACATATTTATTTTTTTTCAGGATATTTTTGCTAGGAATATGACCCTGACACATTGCACCTATTAATCGTAACACTAAATGAGAAATAAATGTGGATAATAGAAATTCTCATATTCAGACCTGATGGAATTATTTGAAGCAACAGTAAAAATTATGTCAATGAAGAAATGAACGTGATTAGCTTCCTCGTTAACATCGTTTATGGATAAACAAATTGAAAAATTCAGGTAAATCTTACAACTGTTACGATTTTAGGTTTATTTTAGTACAGAAAAAGGATCTCGTTTTTTAGAAGATTTTATTTTAAGCTAATTTACTACTGTAATGAATAGATTAACATCTCCGTTTTATCAAGAAAGGTTATTCAGTAATCATTTGTGTATTGGAATAAGGTGTGCTAATTGTATGGTGTAGTATTGTCTATTTTTGCTTTAATCTCTTCTTTTTTATTTCTGTGTGATATATAATACCTACAAATATTTATTATTAGATTCAATCAGATGTTATTTGGTAGAATCAGGGAAATGTCAATGAGTTGATATGTGCTTTAAATAATCATGAAAAAATCGTACAATGATGATCCTAGCTACAGACAGAATAGTAGTTAATGAAAATAACCCTGCACTGTAAAATGCAGATGAGGGCTATTTAAAAAGAAGACAAAAAGGTACAGTACATCGGCAAATGAATACCACAGCAAAAAATGAGAACGAGGAAAATCTGAATTCAGTAAACAATAAAAGGATATGGAGTAAATGCACATTAGACAAAGTCTCTACAAATACTTGTTATATCCAAGCAAAAGAACGATGCTTTTATTGTTATTAGGCCTTCAACAATGAGCGATGACTTCTAGCACTTTGCTAAATGTCGAACAACACTACATGTACATTCATGTCTTTTCTTGTCATGGATGTGATATTGTCAACAAACATAAATTAAACTGGCAAAGTACTCTACAATCACATTGCCTGACAAAAGAATCAAGTTTAAAAAAAAGGATGAGCAATTAAAACAGTAACAAACTCCATACTTACATACTTATAGAAACTTAATAGTGCCCTCTAAAGGCCTTACAAAATTATAATATCCATTACATCAAAAATGATGGCTTTCCTAAACACTCAGACCAATAACTAGGTACCATTTAAGCGCTTTCCCACTTGCCCGCAGCAAGCAAAATATGCGCAGGGCAAGTTAAATTTGATGCTGACTTGTCTATTTGTCGAGTTGAAATTTTATTTTATTTTTACCTCTGAATATGGAAGGGCAAGTTGATTTTAGGAAGGGCAAGTAATATTTATTGGTGACTTGTCTGATAGGCAAGTTGGCAATTTATTTCGAAATCAACCTCTGAATAACTTATGCAAATAGAAATGACAAACCACACCCATACCGAAAGGTGATTGCATGCTAGAAGAAAAACCCCAAAATATGAAAAAGAATTTCCATATGAAATGAGAGCTCTCCTAAAGAAAAGAAACAAAATTATGATTAGCAATTGAAAACACTACCAAAGATGTTTTACTTTCTATAAGAACATGAGTATTGTTGCAGAATTCATATTGTTGAGATTTAACCCTGTCAGAGTCTCCATATATTTGTCTCTTTCAAAAGATATTTAAAGTAATCCCTATCAACCAATTTTATTACATTTTAGCTTGCAAGAAAGCAATTATTTCAAAAGTAGGGCCATAATAAAAAAAATATCGTAGATTCTCGTCCCCTCCGACCCCAATTTTTTCACCCACCCCAAAAAAATTTTGATGTTTTGGCCAAATTGGGTAAATTCTTTTAAAATAATAGCATTTTTCACAAAATTTGATAAAAATATATAAAATGAAATTTGAGACCTCCCACTCGCCCCAAATTTTGAGAAAAACTGATGAGAATCTAGGAATTATTTTATTTTGGCCTAAAAAGTTATGTCTGATATGTAAGAATGTTTGCTTTTGAATTAAATATAATTTCTCTTTTGAAAATGAAAAAATGTAATTCAACCAAAAAATAATGATAGGTTGGTGATACAAGGACAGTCTTTACAAAATGTGTCTGTCCTACAGACACAATAATATGGACCTATAAAAAATCATAAAGTGTCATTCTGAAGTTCGACATTATTCCAAAGATTAGTCAGCACCAAGAACAGTTGCTCCCCCCCCCACACACATTCATTTGCTGAGTATATACTGGTATACTTGAAATTAGTTTGACAAAAGTTTATAGAACAAAGGACATCCCAGGACTTTCAATATGGAGCTTTTGGCTTAACGGATACAATTCTATTTTTACATGCATTAAAAGTGCTCGTATGGAGGGTAATCCCATAATGAGTAAATGTGTGAACCTGACTGGGCTGTGGTCTGATACCAGTTTTCCCTCTTGTTTATATCATAAATCACATAAGAGATCCTATCTCCAAGTCCCTAATTTCTCTTTATTATACTTCTCACAAATTGTTGATTCCACGTCAGTTTAATTGGATAAATGTTTGAACCTTCTTAATTCCGAAATTAGCAGTAAAAGTTCTAAATAGTAGTCAGATTATAATATCGGTGGCTGTTACAGCTATTGTCATTTGTTTTTTTGGTTTAAGGATCAATAATTGTTGCTTTTCTAAATCCCTACTTAATCAGTTCAGGGAGAACTTCATAACATGACCTGTAATGCTAGATCAATAGACAAAAAATCATCCATGCGGAAAGATGCCATGGATGTTCATTCAACCGTGAAAACATGATGTAATTTTGATGTAACCAATGAAATAGTAGAATATTAGATGATCATTGTACATTTCTTAAAATCGTTGGAGCATGAAGTATTTAATGAGAATTTATTGACGTTGTTTATTATGGACAATGGCAGATCATTGGATCATGATATTGAGCAAACTTCAAAATAAATTTCAAATGTAAAATATCTAGAATGAACTAAAATGACCTAAAGATACATGGAGAGTTAATAAAATGCATGTTTGTATATTTGTATTACATGCAAATACATTTAACATTTTTATATATGGGTTGCAAAAAAAGAAAAACTTTCGGATATAAAAAAGAAAATCAAAAACAAAAATAAAAAAAATACCAACGCAGGTACAAATTTATGTTTTATTAATATTCTTCCATTTATTCATGGATTTCCATTGGACCAATCCTACCAGTTCCTTGTACTTCCACTGTTACCTTACACCTCTTGTTGTGAGTTAATTCATGCCCAGCTTTGTAAACCACAAATAGGGTGCACTTGACTTGCAGCTGTACATTATGAGGTATCGCAGCTCTCTCCTGCCCAAGGTCAGTGTTTTTTTTTTTCATTTCTGGGTACTCTGGCTTCCTCCGCCACTAAAACTTACAGTATAGCTGAAATACTACTGAAAGTAGTGTTAAACTCCATGTAAACACTTCACAGACAAAAAAAAACATAGAATGTCCTCTTTCACAATATTCTGTAATTTCCCTGGATCAATGAATTAATGGATTGCATCCCTAGTAAAGGGAGATTATCCATTTTGGATCAACCTTTTCACACAAATGATATACATTTTACATGGTATACAAATATTTTAATACCAGTTTCAGCCAGTGGAGTAATACAAATGATACACAAATAAATCAAAGGACAACTCTGACCATTTTGGACCCTATACAGTCGAACTTCAATGGCTCAAACACTTAAGAGACCAACGAAAACAGTTCGAGCCAGAGGGGTGTTCGAGTTATCGAGGTCGAACTATGTTAAAACTTGAACAAAGGGACCAGAAAATTGGTTCAAGGCATCCATGGTGTTCAAGCCATGCAGTTCTAGACATTGAAGTTCTATTGTAGTATGTTAAAGCGATTGTTGTTCAATTATCAATATGATTAAAGGGTTTCATTTTAATTAAGATGGAAATATGCTATTTGAAATAATGTTTGGAAATTAAACTTTATAGTTGAAGAATTCAATTCTTTTCTGTTCATTTTGTTTACAATTGAAAACAAAAATAATGCTTATCTTTGACACTTTTATAACTCTTATGTAATCTTTTTAATATCTATTGAATATATTATCTAATGGCTACCAGTTAATTGCAGTTTGTTATAATGGTTACTTGTGTAAAATTTAGTCAAAATATGTTAAAAAAATGATGCAATTAGAGATATGATATGGATTGCTAAAGGTGCAACTTTTGAAAATTGGAATGTCATGGCCTTTGCTACTACCTTAAAAATTTTCAACAAGCTTGAAAATTTCAAGTTTAACTGTCTTGACATTAGAACAACTACCAAAAAGAAAATATTCTTGCAGGTATTACCTTATAGCGGGTAATTTTTTGCGGTTGATAAATTTCGTGATTCATTTCCAAAATAGGGGTATTGAATTTTAGCGATCATCAATTTTTGCGAATGGAAAATTTTGTTCACGACAGACATGTATAAAGGCAAATTGACTTTAATTTCTTGAGTTGTAATTTTTGCGCTTCCATACATCTTGCGAATATAGCGAAAATTACCCTCTGTACAGTATATTCCTACATTTGCTATGGTTAAGAGTAAAAGAATACTTCAAGATGAACAACAACAACAAAACATTGCTTCAAATTGCTGGGATTTTGTCCCACATACCTGACATGTCCGCATTCAGGCTGGTTCAAATGGAAGACTGAAAATTTATGTTTTTGGCGGAATTTTTGCGCTTTTCATTTTTTTTTTCTAGACATGATATTGTGATGAGCAAAAGAAGATATATGTTATACATTTGAGCCAAAAACATATATATATATATATAAATAGAATAATTTCTTTTTTGACCCTCCAACCTTCTACCATCAATAAACAGTGAATTCTATGATCATTTTAAATGTACAAAGGATAATCATGTTTAAAGTCAAGAGTTAGATTTTCTATAAAAAACTGTCAGTCATTAACCATCAAAGTTTACACATCATAAACATATCAAATATTGGATTTTGTCCAAAAAATCAGATGTGGGGGAGGTATACTGGATGTAGAAAAACTCATTATTGTCATTTTCATTTCAATTTCACATTTGTGATGTTTAATTTCAAGTTTTATGTATATTTGGTTAAAGTTAATAGTATATTGATGTCCTGTTACATCAAGGAATATGAGGGGCACGAACCCAATGTAAACTGAAGGAAAGCATTACATGTGACCAATGTGACAGTGTATTAATTGTTTTGCTCTCTTTTTTCAGCTTCATGTGTTCAGCTTACATCTTTCATTTTGGTAGGTTGTAGAAATTGTTTTAGTGTAAGCAAAGAATGTGAAAAATTTAATAAAAATTAGAAATTCTCATTATTATAAAAAGTAGCAAAAGCCTGTGTCCACAACTTGATAAAAAAAATGCCTAGTAGTATGTCAAGTACAAGTTTGCAATATTAATTTAATACAATAAAACCAGTTTGCCGAGCTACCTGTTTGTTACTAGTATCTTTCAGATGATGTGCTCATATAAGATTGACCAATGAAAATGGACTGTTACAATAAAAATTTGAATCATGTTCATATATTTTATGTGCCTCAAAATTCTTGAGTTTATATCTTTTACACAGGTATATGACCCACTGAAGATGAATGCCTGTAAAATTATCTCCCGTAGGTAAATGACCAACAAATAGTGATTTTTGTGAGACAACAATTGTTACCATGACCAAACGTCATTAAGTACCTGCCAGCACATATCTTTTCCTGTAGTTTCACTGCACTCATCGTGAGAAAAGACAACATTTCTTACACTCGTGAAAGATATCCCCATTTTCAATGTGATCTCAAGCAAGAACCTATATCTCTAGTAGCAATGTTATCAGACAAAGCTGGACATTCTTAGTCCGGACTGGAGTTTTCCAAGCAAAAAGTGGCTTACTTTGTTCTGTTGGCATTGCTTTGTCTAGAAAGGTTATTTTTGTATACATGATTATAGCAACCAAAATTAGTATGCAATAGATTCTGTTATATATATTGCCCTGGTCTAGAAAATATGTTGTACTTTCATTATGACCTAATTATCAAAAACAGCGGATTTGCTGTCCAGTAAAAGAGTTATTGCATGAATATTTGTCGAGTTATTGAGTTGAAATTTGCTCATTTAACATCTGAGAATATTCAGGTCAGACATTAGAAATGAAAAACTCAACAAAATTATTCCGAGTCACTTTTTTGCAGCCTATAGTATCATTAATGCAATAACAAAATCCAAAAATTTGTGTAGGTCTTTAGTCTAATAGGGTAGTAGAATTTGTCAGGCCAACATTATTTTGTGAAAATGTGTTTGACTGATTCTTTTTCAGTTCTTTCGAATGTATATCACACCCATCAACAGATTCTTCAGACAATGTTCTTCAATATTCATGCAATCACTCTGCTCTTATTTCAGGACAAAACTAAAGTCAAGAAAGACCACTGCCAATTTTTAAATTTCTTTGTTCTAAAATCACAGAATTATATGGATCATCTGCATATTAGTTGGTAGTCATTTATTGATCAACCCCTGGGGACCCACTTGAACGACAGAATTGTTTTTATCCACGACAGATTACAAAGCCAGAAGTGGTGGTGGGAGAAAGGTTGCGTACTTGACATTTACGAGTTGCATGTTTCAGGGAGGAAAATCTCTATATTATCCTATATAAATATGCTGTTCAATTCACAAACAATAATTTCATAGTTATGCTATTATTTGTCAAATTTGGCCTCAAGGGTTGCGGTTGACCTTTTACATTATTGGAATAAGATTGCTGTCTGTTTGGTGTAAAGGGTAATGAATATGTTATATTTTGCTTTGTGATCTGCTGTGCCATTGTAATATTTGTTTCAAATGTTAATTTAGAGCAGTTTGGGATTTCTCATCCGACTAGAGAAGCTTATTAATATTGAAGGCATATTGTAAAGGAGTTGGACACGGTATGCATTTACATCTTTTGCAGGTGATTTCAATTTGAAGGCTAGAAACCCAATCTTCTTAAATTTGCATGACCATACATTGCTTTTCACAAAATTGAATCGCGTGTGTGTTGAGCGATCATTTACTTTTCTTAGCTTAGGGGAATACCCCAGCTTGTCTTCCTTTTATACAACCCTGAACTCGGTGACTGCAACATTTACACAGAAATGTCACGGTATAAAGCTGTCGGGGGAGTCTAGTAAAATTTCAAATCACTGATGGATGTGTGGGTGTCTGGTTTTCATTTTATAAGGTTAATGGCAAACAGTCTGACACAAAAAAAAAATGAAATAATAAAACTAGAATTATGTGCAAATATGAAAGTTTACTTCTGTTATATATATAATGAAATTGCTCTTTTAATATCTCCAGATTATTATGTAAGGTCTTTTTGTTAAGAATGATGGATATTTGATCACTATTGGTAAGGTATAGTCAAACCTTAGTTTATGCTGCAGTCCTTAATTTTTCAAGGCAGTTTTTTGCTGATGGTAGGATTTTATTTTTGGTCTAGTTAGAGGCCTTTGAATAAAGGGACTTTTAAATTATGTTGAATTAATGTTGAAATTGCCATCCTCTTTCAAGACCAATTTCAGACCAAGTGCTGTCAAGTGTCACGCAATCCGCGTGAGACTCAAGCAAAGCTTTTGCAAATTTGGGACAAATTCCTTTGATCTTTTAATTTTTTCCTTTGATCTTTGATAATTTTGGCAAATCTCATGCAAGGCAAATTTCAAAACTTGATAGAGATGGTAAGATTTGAGGTTTGGTCCAATATAATTCAATTAAGGCCATTTTAAAAGGGGACTTCAAGGTAAAGTTTAACCTTGTTTTGTAAATGCCAACCTTAAGCTTTATCAAATTAATTTTTCATCATGGTACCTGTATTATTTGATGTTGGGTCCACTGTGATATATTAAGGGACATCTATAAGGGGCTAAATGATGATCAAAAACCTTTCATAGTAAATTGCATGACTGCAGAATTCATACCACTTGGCAACAAGTAGAAGGCATAAACATGGAAAACTAAGTGGAGGCATACAAACAAATAACTGCTTTTGTGATGGCTTTATATGGAGCTCTACAGCTTGACTTATAAAATACACCTTAAACATGACCAGAATTAAGGGATCACAAAATGGGGTTTGTTACATTTATCCTGGTATATATCTTTTATCATATTATAATTACTAATTCACTATTTCAGGAACTTGTTAACTGTGTAGGAGGTAGATCATGACAGAATGGCCTTCCAGTGGCAGAAATTAAGTCCAACTGAGTTTCATCAACTTCAGGAGTATATATCATGTAAGTTTATGCCTCTTTGATAGTGTCGGGTTTTCATCAGCGGGGCAGGACATTCTTACCCTTCGAGAGCACCTGATGTCACTCCTGGTTTTCATAGGAGTTCACACTTTGAGTGCCTTAGTTCTGAATGTCATGTTTTTATTTCCATGCCTTGTTGCTGTCCAGCCCATGTCCTTGTTTTGGCTTTGTTTTTCTGTGTTCCCGTTTTTGTCATGTCTGTTGACTGATTTTTGTAATCATCACATCTCGTGTTTCTTTGGTATCCTACTGCTGTTATTTGTTACATGTTACAGTTTATGAAATGATGTTGTGTACCATTTGGATAGGTGTTTGGTTTAAAACAAGTGTAAGATTTAGAAAATATGATATAATGGGTCACTTTGCATTATGTTTGTTTACTGAAATTTATCCCATGTGATATTTCTGCAAACTCATGGAATTCTGCAGATCAGGTTGTTTCCGAATCCATTTTTGTATATTATGTTCTACTTCTGATTTCTGGTGATTTCCATTTTTTCAGCAGACGTCCTGTAACCAAATCGCATCCCTGCATATCTCTTATGATTTCCAGGTTTAGTCTTATTTGTGGCTTGACATGTAATACAGCTATACATGTGCCTCAGTTTAAAGGCTGTTATATTTTTACAGAACCTTCGGTATTTAGCTTATCTTTACTACAAACAGTGTTAAGTACAATTATTGTAGTGTATCACCTAAGCTTTGGGAGCTCTTGATCTGCTTTGTGAGCTCTTGATCTGCTTTGTGAGCTCTTGATCTGCTTTATGAGCTCTTGACCAGCTTTGTGAGCTCTTACCCTACTTTTTGAGTCCTTTCATGGATTTGTTAGTTCTCGGCCAACTTTGTCTCTTCCTGTCCTGCTTTGTGAGCTCTTGCACTCTGTGTTTTAGTTCTAAACCAGATTTATAAGTTATCAAAATACTTTGTGAGTTCCTGGCCTGCTGTGTGAGTTATTTACAAGCTTGAATGGTTGTCTCCTTTCTTGTGTGAGTTCTTGTTTTACTTTATGAGTTATTGCGTTGCTTTTGAGTTCTTGTACTGCTTTAAGATCTCAATTTCAAATTACTTTTTGTAAATTCCCACTCAAGTTTGAAAGTTCTGACCTTGCTTTGTAAGTTTGTGTCATCCTAGACCCTACTTCTCACCCTTTTTTTTAGCTCATGCCAGGATGAGCTTTTGCAAACTCATTCAAATATCTTCTTCGTAGAAACTACTTGTCCAATAATAACCAAATTTAGTTACAATGACCCTAAGATGGTCCTTACAAAAAAGATATCCAGCAGGTATGCAGCAGGTCCGTATCATACTGTATAAGTGGTTATTTTAGCGAGGACTTAATTTTTGCTTTATTCGCGAACATTCTGAAGTTGTGAAAATTGCATACCACGAAATATAATTTATATGGGACTTTGTACAGTAAATGATAAGCAATCACAAAAATTAAGTTCAGTAATTTTGAAAGAAATCGCGAAATTTGCGTCTCACGAAAATAACCACTTATACGGTATCCAAGATGGCCAACAGTAGGGAATAAAGTTTTATCATTGTACCCTATGGAAAACACATTCAAAATCTTCTTAGCAACTACTTGTCCAGTTAGAACCAAACATAGGCACAATGGTACTTAGATGCATGGTCCCTTCTATAAAAGGTGTACATGCATGGTTCAATATAGAACCCTATGGAAAATACATTCAAAGATCTTCTCAGAAACTACTAGTCCAATTAGAACAAAACTTGGTCACAATGGTCCTTAGATGGTCCCCTACAAAAAGGTATCCTGCAGATCTCTACAGATGGCACATACTAGTAGTTTATGTTGGATTGATTGAGAAAAAAATGGCATCTGAAACCACTAATCCAATTAGAACTAAAATAGTCCTTCGGTGGCCCCTTCATAATGTGCATCTGGCATTTCTGCATCCAATCTAAGGTGGTCTTCAGCAGGGAGCATAGTTTAACATTAGACCCTATTTGGAAATGCCATTCATCTCTCTATGTCAACTATTATCCTGGCTTTTTACTTTGTATGTTCTCACCCAGCTTCTTGAGTTGACTTGCAACTGAATTGTATCAGATTATTCTGTTACCTGTTAGTAAGGATCCCAAGGAATACCTCCAATGACACCCGTTCCATTCATGGATGCTGTTTTCATCAGACCTCTTTGACTTTCTAAGGAACTAGAACTGCTTTGAAAATAAGAGTAATATATTATAAGTTGTCGATAAGTCCATTCAATCAATCCATCAATCAATCAATCTGTACAAAGTTAACCTCAAATTACCAGTCAGACAGCACAATGTATGTCCGATAATGTCTCGTCATTTGGCATCATGTTGGCACAATTAAAGTCAAAGGTCCAAATTTTTAAATAAAATAAAAACAAAACTATAAGACAAACATTGAATAATTGAATTTTCATTTTAAGCTAGAAGAAATGCAAGTTTCCAGAGGTATCAGAGTCATTTAAAAGAAGCATGTCAGTGTAATGGTGACCAGTGTGAATCATGGCTTTAAAAAAGATTCGGTATAGAAACCATTTAACTGTATTGAAAATTTCGTACAAATTTAGATACGAGTCTGTTAAATTTGAACATCTATTATTTAAATGTAGTATCCATGGCTTGAATACAAACACAGATACATTTAAGTCCCTAGTATATTAATTACAGCGAGCAAAGTCGATTTCTATTAGGTTCGGCTCATAAATTGTATATGAAAATTAATTCACAATTCATTTCATGCTCGCAGAAGTAATTCCAGTCTGGTAGTTAATAATAGAATCTTTGTCAGTCTATTTATTGAGATAAATACGAGGAAAATAAATGGTGGGTATATTTGTTTATGACAATATTTGTGTTGAACTGTCTCATTGCTTAGTTTCCATGCTAACTGTGTGCGGAAGATATTGACAATTTTGTTTAGAGAGAATTTCATTATATCTTTACCAGTCGACTTCATGTTTACTTTACTGAAGATGAGAGTGAGGGGCTAAAAGAGAAACCTTAAATTTGATATATTACAGCTTTGATTTTAAAAGAATACTAGTGCCATGAGCAAGTGTCCTTTGTTTAACTTAGAACAGTAATACTAGCTCATGCAATTCTGCTTTCAATTTAATATGCAGGCATCATGTTTTCTATCAATTCTTTTTGCTTAATATGATTCAAACTGGAATATTCCTTTTAAAGTATCTTTTCTTCCAAATGTGCCAATTCAACTTTTTATGAGTTTATTAAAATTACATCTCTTGCATGTGAAGGCAGAAAGCACATGACTTCCATATTTGCTTGAAATCTCATTCTTAATTTGACCTCATTATACCCTCGTCCCAACGAAATTGGGGACGAAATATGAGTTTCACCCATTCATCCGTAATCTTTTGAACTATAAGTAATAGATAAATAAGCTTTTGTCCATAGATGTGTCTTTGATAGTTTTTATGTTGGTATTAAATTTGGGTAAGCTTGACCTACATTTCATGCATGAGTGACTCATGAGGTTAAAGTGTTTGTTGAAGTCCTGATCTGAGATACTAGAGCAGGTAGAGGAGTAATGGATGCATCTTGGATAGTCACAAGGTTCTTGATAATAATTAAGTCACTTTAACCTATATTCCATGCATGATTAACTCAGGTTGAAGTTTTTGTTACAGTCCAAATGTGAGATATGCAAGCAGGTAGAGAGGTAATATTTTATCAGTGGATGTGTCTTGCATAATTACAAAGTTCCTTTAAAAAAATTGGTCACTTTAACCTACAGGTCTAAGGTTCAGTAAAGTTTTGATTTAAACAGGCTTCACTTTATTTACCATAAGATAATCATAAGAGGTTCAAAAGTATGCTGACCTATTTAAATATTTTCATACATTTTCAGATTCTTCAAAGAAGTTAAAAGATGTTTTGGAAGAGTTTCAAGGCTCCTGTGAGGAGGTCAGTATGGGTCAATTTATATCACTTTCTCAACATTGTAGGTTGATAAAAAAATCAGATATGGGAGTAATTTCAGTAAGATAACATGTTCACTTACAAACATGACAAACATCAAAATTGTTACATGTGAAAAAAAAATCTATTGTAATTCAGCTATGATTCATCTCAAAATCATGATAATAATACACAACTATGTTGTCTTTTAAAGTTTCTTGCGTTTTGAATAAATAAGCAAAATTTTAAAACTAGAAAGATGTGAGCAAAGCTCACTAAAATATATACCCCTGCTCCCCTATTTGATTCAAGAAATAAAAAAATCCATAAAAATTAAAAAATCAAATCATATCAAATTTTTAGATAGATCGTGCATATTTGCAATATGTACTGAACATTCTGTGAAAGTTTAATTGAATTTCACTAAGTGGTCTAGCAGGAGTTATCACCACAAATTGTTTACACCTATAGTGGACGGAATAACGAACGAACGGACGAACAGAAACGATCACTATATACCGTCCGCTAAAGCGGGGGTATGATGATGATTTTTATTCCAATTAAAAGAGTATATATTTAATCCCGAAAAATTAATGGAATTTTTTCCTCATAAGACAAGTACTAAGTATTTCTCATTTCGTAGTAATTTCATTATTTGTATGTTCTTGAAAGACAGTACATGTATTTAAATTGTATTGTGAATGATGTAAAAGTGCATAGGAAATATAGTCTCTAACATTGTTTCCAGTTTATTACGTATATTCTCACATCGAGATAGTTAAATTTTCTCATTTTAGAGTTTGAGGTTTACCCGAGAACTTTAGAATGTGAAAATTTAACTATCGAGATGTGAGAAATTATCGTAATAAACCGGAAAACAATGTTAGAGATTGTTTCTCTAATTTCTACTTTATTTATTTGAAGTAAAGCGATCTCCGTAGTCTCCAGTCCCAAGTATGCCGCCATTTTTTTGCTATCATCATTGCCATGTGTACCATTGCGCCATTCATTGAAAGGGGTGTTGAATATAATGTTTTTGATTAAATTGTCATATTATAAATAAATTGAGTTATCTTAGTCATAAAAGTGCAAAAACCATTTCGTTATACAGTGATGCAGGTGATAATTTCACCAACATCCGGTTGCACTATTTCTAGAAACTGACACGAGACATTTACATGATTGACCAATCATCAAGTGAGATCAATTTCTAAACATGTTATTTATTAAATTCATCTAACATCATTTGGGAAGTATTTATTTCGAACAAGGATTAGAGAAAAGATAGTAAATGTACCAGCAAATAAAATGTATAACCCAGGAAAAGCTAATAATGGCACTTCATTAATACAGTCTTGTTGAAGACCTCTGTCCTCATGGTGAATTCAAGATGAAGAACAACAGTAAAAGTGGTGCTCCATTGCTTGAATTTAAAATGTAATTATAGAGACTTTGTCTCATGTGCATTTACTCTGTATCATTTCTTCTTTGGGATATGAGGCACACAATCCATAATCAACACACAGACAAGTACATGTACACTCTCCAAGTGAATGAAAATATGTTGCTTCTCTATTGCATGGAGTAACTCTGATATCTATGTAATAAGAGTTGGGAACACCAGGAAGCCTGTCTGTCTGAGGCATTAATTCTAGGCAACAACAGGTCTAGACAATAATAAAAATATACCATAATTTCCCAATTTAAATCTGAATTATCCACGGAGACTCCAGCTTATCATTGTTTTACACATGGTAGGTCATTTATGTTCTATTACTCTGAATTTTAGCTCTTCCAATAATAAAATGTACCCATTATATCACAAAAAAAACCTTTTGTCAGAGTCAAAAAGTTGTTTTCTTTGAAAGGACCTATTGTGCTTACTACAGTTTTATTTTTAACATTTAAAAAAAATAAATCAAATATATCATGTATATACTTTATATTTTAGCCTATGGTTTACGATGGATTTAAAAAATTCATGGACATTTATATGGAAGCAGAAATCCCAGAAGAATTGTGTAAACATTTATTTTTGTCGTTAATGAAAAAAGTACACACCCCAGGACAGACAACTATTGGTAAGGAATTCCACCATGTTAAGGATGTAGCTGCCGTCACGGCAACCCAGACCATATGTGCACCAATAACACATCTGGGCACCGATATTCACATAGACAAAACTGAAAAACACCAAGGCTTTGTTGAAAAAATTCAAGGTCTGACTGATAAACTTCATGGATTAGGTCTCCATGGTGAAAAAGGGCATAGTCGTCATGACAGCGGGGAGTCTGGGAGGCGTAGCCGAGCAGGTATCCCATATCGTTGGATGTCAGCATGCATTTTGTTGTATATATAATATTATTTTCTTTCTATATTTTATTTTATTTTTATCTACTCACTTCAACTACAAAGATCAGTTCAACTTAGTTTTAGTTAAAAATGTATTCTTCACACTGGGTCTGACGTCATAATACAGAATTTATTCAGAACTTATTGTTTGCTAAATTTATAATTAGTTGTCGAAGTTTGTTGACTGTTAACCTGTGCATAAGTTAGTATTTTATAGCGGGTTTCCTGGCTCTTTAACGTATTATATTTGCAATTCTTCAATGAACATACCAATATTCCTAAAGTAACACATATAACAAGTCCTTCTAAACTCCTGTCTTTCATTTGCCAATCAACCAATCAAGATTCTATAGAAATTCTATTGTATACCAATTTGTACTGCCTGAAGAGGTTTACCTTGATACTCCAGTGATGACAAATTGGTATACAAAAGAATTCTATAGAATCTTGATTGGTTGATTGACAAAGAAAAGACAGGGGTTTTGAAGGAGTTGTTATAGGTGTTACTTGAGGAATATTGGTATGTTCATTGAAGAATTGCAAATATAAAACGTTATTGAGCCAGGAAATCTGCCATAACAACAGACCCATTTTAAATGACTTTTCATTTTGATGAATTTTAGCATTGTAGTAGGGAAGATTTAATGGGTTAGGTAGCACATGGATGAACAGATAAAAAAAAATTATTTTGGCCTTAATTCCTCAAAACTTAAAATATTGTTGAAACATTACTAAACTTGGCAAACGAATAAGCATTTTGTCAGTAATTAGGAATTAAATAAACAATCAGTCTTGTATTCAATAAACATTGTCACTATGTGAATACATTTGTAATTTTATTAAAGTACATTTGTAGTGGTACCATTACATTACAGTCAAACCTCGTTATGTCAGACTCGCGCGATCGGTTGTCTCAAAATCTCAGATGTGTCAAAGTGAATGGTCGGTCCGGGCAAAATTTCCCTTTGATTAATGCATTCTTGAACACAGATTATTTGAATTCTCAGATAACTCGAATATAAATTGTTGTCCCGTGAAAAATTTATAATGAAAATGAACCCTGATGTGTCGAAGTTGCATAATCGTATCTAATATGTTTGCCACTATTTAAAAACAATAGTAGTATATTAATGTTTTATTTAATAAAATCATGTTTTTTTTTCCATTATTGTATGTACGGTATCTAGGATTCTGTATGTGGCCATCAACCAGGTAATGCACATCAAAGGGCATGATTGCCAATCTCTGTTCTAACAAGAAAACATATGTAAATCAATTCGAACAATTTTGTATGGTCCCTTCGACTTTGACTTATCGAGGTTCGACTGTAATTTGTAATTGTGTCATTTTATTGTGTCAAATTCAAGATTATTTGACTAATTCAATGTTTAAAAAAGAAACATATAATGGTCCTTATTCTAAAATTGTAAAACCAGATCTATTTCATGCCTTCTTGCATGACTATTTCTAACTTCTGACTATCAATAAGTCCACAAGCCAGCACATGTTGAAGATGATTACCACTTTAAAATTACCTGTAGAGATTGTTTTGGTAATGATCATTGGTAAAACAAAGAGCATTCAGTCAGTGAAAAAATTTCGCATCTTACTTTCACACTTGTAAGGAAAACAAATGTTTCCACACAAGTTTGGAAATGTGAATAACCATAGTACCAATGAGTTGTTAAGTACTTCCGTGTTTGAAAGAAAAATAAATGAAAAGTAATAAAAATTCCCCAAAAATAGAAATTGAAATTCATTAATCAATCAAGGAAATGCTAGAAAGATGAAAATTTTAAATTAATAGAGAACTCAACGTTATACTTTAAATTAAAATCAGTGAAAGACTCGTCATAAAAAATATAAAATGTGGTCCTACCAGTAGTTTTGAAAAAAGTTCAGGAAAGTCTTGGAATCTTGCAATGTTATACCGGTAAGCATGGGCATTGTTGAAACCCACGATTAGCCGCGCTTGCACTTCCCTACCACTTCCCACTAGGTGGTATCGGAGTGAGAGCAAGGTCTACATCTTAAGGCCAAAAAAAAAAATATGTGTGTTTCCGGTTACCCGACCGACCCTAATTTTTCCTTCCGACCCTAACGTTTTTTTTCCCATACTTCAAAATGTTCTTGTGTGACCTCGATCGTTTTAGCGGTAGTCTTCCGTTTTGTTGGAAGCAACACCACTCAGATGAGTCTTTTTCCACAACCGCTAGCATTATTCATCAGAAAATACACGAAAAATTGTTAAAATCAACAGGATTCCTGACTCCTGTCGTCAAATCCGCCATTTTTATACGACCGCAAAAATTTTTGCGGTCGTATATTGGTATGGTGCTGTCGTCGTCGTCGTCGTCGTTGTCGTCGTCGTTGTCGTTGTCGTCGTCGTCGTCGTCTGTAGACACTTTAGTTTTTGGTCAATAACTTTAGTTCCAGAAGATCAATCCTTATGAAATTTTAACNGATGGGATTTTTTTCTTTGGATTCCTCTTGATCTAAGCTTTCAGATGTATGGCAATGAATTTGGCGTGGCTCTTACCGTTTCCGAGCTACAAGGGGTCAAAGGGGCCAACATTTTCTAAATATATGTCTTAACTTTATTTTTCATCAGATTTCGATGGAATTTTTTTCTTTGAATTTCTATGGATGTAAAGTTTTAGTTGATAGTACATATTTTGCATAGCTCTTACGTTTTTTCATCAGTACATGCAGTAAGTGATCAAAAGGGTTGAATTTTTCCTTTTTTTGTTCCTAGTTAATAACTGTCAAGCTTCTTTTTGTGTCCATCTAATTATTGTGTCAAGCTCTTTACTGTGTCCACAGTCACTTTAAACTACTTTTGTTAAAATTTCAGTGGTCGACATGCTGCGGTCGTATCATGCTGCGCTCGGCGTAGCCCTTTATTACTCGTCTGATTTACACTTCCTGTTTTAGCGGTATGACTAAACACCGGAAATATGGCAATGACAAACATACAATGCAACGGACGAAAAATACAAAGCAAAAAAATTTAAAAAAAAACAACTTTTTGCCGACCTACCGACCCTATTTTCAAATACCTTGTAACCGGAAACACACATATATTTTTTTTTTTGCCTTAAGTTGTAGCAAAGCAAGAGCATGGAAG
Organism: Modiolus philippinarum; assembly: GCA_002080025.1. Lineage (NCBI taxonomy): Eukaryota > Metazoa > Mollusca > Bivalvia > Mytilida > Modiolidae > Modiolus > Modiolus philippinarum. The sequence goes on along the minus strand of MJUU01038897.1, from coordinate 68,595 downwards.
TTCCTGGGTTTCTGACATTGAAGCATGGGGCAAGTCTAGGATATCATATGAGGAATTGTCTAGTAAAAAAAAGATATACACAGGTGTAAGATTGTATATTTCTGTGTAATTGTATTGGATATTTTGATATTTTCAAAGTTATTTTAAGTTACATTCTTTTTTGTATAAACTCAGTCAGTTACAACCACTAGTTGATAGGTTCACATACATAAAATGCATGCTGACTTCATGGCTGTTTCTTGCCTCTATTTTCTTGCATGACCTTTCTGTTGACCTAGTCATGTGACATATCCCAGTGGTAATGGCATAGTAATTCTATTGTAATTTAATTAGAATATTTTAGGTAAAAAATGTATTTTATCATTTATGCCCCAATGACAAAAAGTCAGGGGGGCTTATTGTTTTACCCCTGAATGTTCATTCACATCTTGCTGGGCATCTTATGTGTCTTACTGGCTTAACATCATTACAGTCGAACTTCAGTGACTCTAACACCCAAGGGACTGGTGAAATGGTTTGACCTACAACATGTAGTGTGGTATCAAGGTCAAATTGTGTTTAAATTCAAATGAACAGTCCAGAAAACATCCATTGTGTTCAAGTTATTGCAGATCGAGACATCAGAGTTCAAATGTACTAAGACACAACATATATATAAATTGTGTACATAGATATGCCATCCTTTTTTCTTGATCTCAAATAAAGTGAAAATTAACCCCACGCGAGAATTTCAACTTTTACAGTATTTAAGGTAGATAGAGAGTAATATTCAAATCCATGAGATTTTGTTGTAAGTCGGCACAATTGAAGAACCAATCCTACTTTACCAAAATCTGTAATAAAAAGTATGGGTCACCATGCTTGCTTTTTTTGAATTGAGATCAAAGTTTGCTCATTTTTAACCATTTTATCACCTAAATTTACATAGAATGCACAGAAAAAATTGGAAAGGCAATTTTTATCTTAATAGAAATGAACTTTTTATCCATGAATTGATGTTAAACAGATATTTATTGGTAACTGTAAAAGAATGTATATGTCACCATGCTTTCAACAGAGATATTTTACAAACTTTCCAAATTATACATAATGTACGGCAAAAGGGAGTTAATTCCCTTCAAAGTAAACGAAATATGATGTTTCACATTTGTCATTCAATTATGATGTCACAAAGGATAAGCTGTCAAATTACTGTTCTGGCCCAAAAATCAATCTACCCTGTATCCGACTCTTTATTTTTCTAATGCACAATTGAATTGCGCAGCGCAACAGTGTCGATCTACCTGAAGGGAAATTTACTTTGATGTCCGACTTCAGCATAAAAAAGAAGGAAGTTTGGATAAATCATCTGTTTTTACATTATCCAAGTTGTCAAGATAAAATTACTGTGCTTACGTATAATGACACATACAAGTGCTGTCAAAACAATGAATTTCGTCTCATGTTTCTTCTGATTAAACAGATAATATTACTTCCTTGTGATAAGTACTATATATAGCTACTGTTAGTGGTTTACTATTGATATTTGAGTCTTAAAGTAATTACATGTAGCTTTAGGTGAATTTCCTGTAATATTTCACAAGGAACATATCCCACACATTGTGAAATAGAAAACCATGAGTATCTTTAGTTACTTGTTATTTGCACTTTTATAATTTTAACAACCTCAAAGGAAAAACTTGATTTTTATGCCCTCATATCAAGGATCCAGAACATATTGTTTTTGTCATCCTCTCAACATATGTGTGTCAGGGAAAAGTTGCTTTTTATGACCTAAGATCAAGAATTTGGGAAAGGTCAAGTTCAAGGTCACAGAGGTCAGAACTTGCTATTGAAGTAAAGAAACTGCTTGAGGCATATGTTGTGTTTCACAAACATATCTTGTTTAACCTAGTCATTGAATAATGAAGATTATATGATCAAGCCAATAAGTCACAATATAATTTACGAACAAATAATATAAAAATGGATGTTCAAAGAAATATTAGTTTCATCTATATGTATAAATGTGCATATCACAACTTAACATGCTAAATATATGAAAAGGAATGTTATTTGAGTGAACAAGTTTCTGATAAATGTATGAACGAGCATTGCTATGAAACAATAAATCACAGATCGGTTTTATTAACTAGTATTATGAAAAAGTAAGTTAATCCAAATCTTAAAGTCTAAGAGTTTTATTTGGGACATATTCCACCAGCAATCATAGGCAAAAATGTTTGAACAAGAAAATCAAAATCTTTCAATATAAACATGAAGTTATAGCTTTATGTTTGTGACTTATAAATGTGAATTAAGTGTATTAACAAGCAATTTAGAGCTAAATGTATGCATCATAAGAAGATGATATTATGTATGTTAAAGTTTTATTTTCAAGTCAGGACTACAAACTGTGAAAGTACTTTTATTCGTGGACATAGTTTTCATGGTTTTCATTAATATCAGTATTTCATGATTACTTAAATTTATGGTTTCCCATTTTATGCATTTAAACTCTAGGGAAAAATGCATTTTGTTGGCAACTTTATTCGTGCTTTTAGCAAACCAAGAAATTAGCAAAAAGTGGAACTCTACGGAAAATTGTACTTTCATAGTAAGTGAACAAGCAAAACATGATTTAATTTGTGAACAAAGCAGCCATAATATAATGGGTAGGAAACTTGCTCCAGTTTCTAGTCTGCCCTGAATTCCAAATTTCAATATATTTACCCTATGTTTATGTAAATTTGGTCAGTACTTTAGGTGTCAATATACTTGATCAGCAAGTCACTGCTAAATATGGGTAATGTTTAAACAAGCAAGTAACAGTTTTATACATGGCAAATTGAAACTAAATGTCTTGACAAGTAAGTCATTGCTAAATGTATGAACAGACCAGACTAGTCACAATGGTTAGCCACAACTAAATATATGAACAAGCTGTATGAACAAGCCTGCCACAACAAAATATATTAAAAAGCAATGTCACAACTATATGAATGAACATTCAAGTCACAACTAAATGTATGAACAAGCCAGCCACAACAAAAATATTACTAGTAAGTCACAACTTACTGTATGAACATTCAAGTCACAACTTAAAGTATGAACAAACTAATTGCAATATATATGAACAAGCCAGTTGACACTAAATATATGAATAAGCTATTCGTATCTAAATGAATGAACAAGCAAGTCACAACTGAAAAGGGCAGCAACTTAAACTTAAAGTCACAACTAAATGTATGAAAAAGTCCATTGCAGCTAATTAATGGAAAAGCCAGTTTCAACTAAATGAAATACACAACCCATCTTTCGGATGGGATGTAAATTCAGGTCCACCTGTTGGAAGAAATGCCACACTTCCTGCACGTTAAAGATCCCTTGTAGCAAGCTCTTTTTGAGTGGTCCGTAGGTGATCGGCTACAAGGCTCAATTCCCCACCCCTTTCGATTTCACCATACTTTTCTAGTGGCAGTCAGAATTTCCTGTCAAATGACCCTTTCCATACCCCAAAGTGATTATTTATTAACAAATTTGTCCTCGTCTTGATATAGCTGAAATATTGCTCAGTAGACGTTAACCAGTATTCAATCAATCAATCAATCAACTAAATGAATGAACAAAGCAGTAACAATTAAATATATTAACAAGCCAGTAACAACAAAATATATGAACAAGTATGTAACAATTAAATGTATGAACAAGCCCATAACAACTAAATGTACCAACAAGAAATAACAATTAAATATATGAAAAAACCAGTAACCCCTAAATGTATGAACACTAAAGTAACAATTTAAATAAATGTAGAAACAAACCAATTATCATTACATGTAAGAACAAAAAAGTAACAACTAAATTCATGAATGAGAAAGTAACAATTAAATATATGCACAACCCTATAACAGCTATATGAATGAACAAGCATGCAACAACTAAATGTATGAACAAGCCAGTAACAACTAAATGTATGAACAAGCCTGTAACATCTCAATGTATGAACAATCCAGTAACAATTAAATTCATGAACGAGAAAGTAACAATTAAATGTATGCACAACTCTATAACAACTATATAAATGAACAAGCATGCAACAACTAAAGGTATGAACAAGCCAGTAACAACTAAATGTATGAACAAGCCAGTAACAATTAAATGTATGAACAAGCCAGTAACTACAAATTGATTGAAGAGATCAGTGACAATTAAATATATAAACAAGCCAGTTACAATTAAATATATGAAAAAGCCAGTAACGACTTAATGTATGAACAAGCAAGGAACAATTAATTGCATAAACAAGGCAATAATAACTAACTGTATGAACAAGCTGGAATAATTAGATGCATGAACAAGCCATGAACAATTAAATGTTTGAACAAGCTGGCAACAACAAGCAAGGAACCACTAGATGTATGAACAGGCCAGTGAAAACTGAATGTATGCACAAGCAAGTAACATCTCAATAGGGTCTGTAAGTCTCGTCATGTGACACCAAGATTTCATGATAAACTTGAAATTTGAAAACCTTTCCGGGCAAAAAATGACGTTTTGGGATTATGACGTTTATCTCTTGTTTAGAACGTCATATATTATCGTGCAAAATGCAACTTCGGGTACAAAAATTGGACCCGGAAGTTTCAAAATTCGACAAGACTTACAGACCCTATATATGAACAAGCCAGTAACAACTAAATATATAAACAAGCTAATAACAATTACCTGTATGAACAAGCCAGTAACAATAAAATATATGAACAAGCCAGTTACAATAAAATATATGAACAAGCAAGTCACAACTAAATGTAGGAACAAGCAAGTCACAACTAAATGTATGAACAAACAAGTTACAACTAAATATATGAACAAGCCAATAACAATTACCTGTATGAACAAGCCAGTAACAACTAAATGTATGAACAAGCAAGTCACAACTAAAATTATGAACAAGCCAGTAACAACTAAATGTATGAACAAACCAGTAACAACTAAATGTATGAACAAGCCAGTAATAATTACATGTATGAACTAGTCAATAACAATGAAATATATGAACAAGCCAGTATCAACTAAACATATAAACAAGCAAGTCACAACTAAATGTATGAACATGCCAGTAACAGTACATCCATGCTATAACAATGAAATATATGAACAAGCCAGTATCAACTAAACATATGAACAAGCAAGTCACAACTAAATGTATGAACAAGCAAGTCACAATTAAATATATGCACAGCCTATAACAACTATATGAATGAACAAGCCAGTATCAATTTAATATATGAACAAGCCAGTAACTTCTTATTGGTTGAAGAGATCAGCGACAATTAAATATATAAACAAGCCAGTTACAATTAAATGTATGAACAAGCCAGTAACGACTTAATGTATGAACAAGCCAATGATAACTAAATGTTTGAACAAGCACATCACAACCAATAAAATGAGAATCAAGTTGCAGCTGAATAAATGACCAAGAAGGCAACAACAAAATGTACAGTAACATGATTTGAATAGTATATGGTACCTTTCATAACAATGTCATAACCATGTATTAAGTGACAAATGTTTTACTATCTATTCTTTGTGTTTTTGCCCTGTACATTTATCTATGTATTCATTTAGATCACAAGACCTTTACAAAAGCATGCAACATACAGTTTGTACACACAAATCTATTTTTGATCATTTCTTTTTATGTCAGAATAATCTTTCTGCATTGTCATTTAGGTGTTTTATAAGTAGGATGTTTAAAAAAAAACTACCATAACTATATATCCTTATGGTGACATAAGTCGTTTACCTCACTTCCTGTGTCTTATCAAACATCAAAAGAAATCGTGTTGCACAGGAAAAGTACAAAATAAGGAAATATACATCACTTTTTATCTTTAAATATCTTCGTTTTTTTTGTTTGTTTTTATTTGAGAGGGTGGATCAGAGAGGGATATTTTAATATTCATGGTAGAGAAAAATTGCAGTTACTGTGAACGTACAATTGTTTGTTGGGTTCTAATTTTCGTGGATTTCATGGTTTGCGTAGCCCACCAAATTAAGTTCCCAGCGAAAAGTATTTCTTCTTATAGAGTTGTAATATACAGATCTGGAAACCACAAATTTAAGTACCCAAGATATAGTGCTTTTTATGAAAACCACGAAAACTGGTGTCCATGAATAAAAGTACTTCCACAGTATATGCTATGATGCATTGTTGGAACACTGTTGTATGTGTATTTGCACATTTTATTACTATGCCGTGCCCACGGGAATATTTTATTTTGGTCTTTCTGTCCCTTTGAAATAATTTTCATTGGGAAAGACCCCTTTTACTTGAGTGAAGGCTAGATGCAACAAAGAAAGCTGCCTTTAGATTATTAGTTTTTTACCGACCTGATTTAGATAGGGTATAAAGTGGCATGAAGGCTTGTAATAGGACATATACCAGTTTATAAAGTTTTTTTAAGCTTGAAAATTTTTTTTTAATTGCATCTTAGAAAGCTAAATCAATATTTAAACTTTTTTTTTTATAGGATCGACCTCTGCATCTACTCATCCTGCCGTTGCTGTCACAGCTAATCCCGCCGTAGAGAAATCCTTGGCTGCTGGAGACGATAGTACCCCAGATGCCTCAACTCACTCAAGATCCTCATCCAAAAAGTCCAATCACAGTGTCAATACCATACATAATGGTAAGGATTTACAGTGTTGTCAATATTCCTTTGTTTATTATACCCCCAGCTTTAGTGGGGCAGTATATAGGGTTCATGGTGTCCGTTCATCTGTCCAAAAAGTCTAATCACAGTGTCAATACCATGCATAATGGCAAGGATTTACAGTGTTTATTATTATTGTTTATTACAACCTGGCTTTAGTGGGGCAGTATATAGGGTTCATGGTGTCCGTTCGTCTGTCCAAAAAGTCCAATCACAGTGTCAATGCGATACATAATGGTAAGGTTTTACAGCGTTGTCAGTATTCTGTTGTTTATTATATGAATATGAAAAAGAAAGGAAATGGGGTAAATGTCAAGGAGACAATATCCCATATCCAGGTTAAAATGACCCAAAACAAAGCATCTAGGGGGTCACTGTATGGTCTTCAACACAGTGAGGAACCTCACACCATATAGCAAGCCCTAAATGGCCCCAAAAAAGTAAAAAAGTGAATAAATCAATGGAAACAAACCACATCCAATAACCCAAATATCAAGAAACTAAAATGTATGAAAATGATGATATTATATGTTATTTGGGAATTTTCACATGGGATATGGGTTCATATTCCCGGTCTGTTTTATATCCCTGAGCCTTATAAGACAGGGAATATAAACCTATATCCCCTATTGAGTCCAAATAACAATTATTTCTGTTAGAAGTGCTACAAAAAAAATCATTTAAAGGGCATTTAAGAAAGTGTGATTTTGCTACCACACAGATACGGTCTCATTTCCCATGTCAAGCTAACCAATCAAATTACAGGATTTACCTAGATATTTCATTTCAGCAGAATATTAGACCATATCTGAGTTTTTGCTTGTCTTCCTTCGCCACAAACATGTCCCCCTGATATCTGAATTTAGAAAACACTATTTCATGACATTTTGGTCTTTATGATGTAATGTTTTCTTTACTTTGACATACTGTAAACGTGGAAAGTTTCGTGGGGGGGTAATTTTCGCTTATTACACGTTTCGGAATTTTACGCGAATATAACCCCCACGCGAAACCTTTTAATAACAAACGTTTAACTATCAAAATTTGAAGATCCGCGAATATTATAACCACGCGAAAGGTTTGTGTATGACATTTCGCTAAATTAACCCCCCACAAAAATAACCACGTTTACAGTAGTCCATTTCTGCTTCTTTTTTTTTACTGACATGTGACCGTTTTGTTTGGAAGATGGAAGAATAATAATTCCCCCAAAAAACATTTTTTGTGCATATGGTGGAGCTTGCAGAATGATATAACTTTATTATATGACTATTGCGGAATTTGAATTATTAAAACTAACACAATTCTTCTATAAATTTTGTTCCTTTTTACAGCCAGTTTTCTCCGAAGCAACTCTATATTGCTTTGATTTAAAATCAGAATAGCTTGAAATACTTGTATTGGAAATTTTATCAATATGAACTAATGGTGGACAATAATGATACGAGCATAGCTATAAATAGCCACACATTGTACGACAAAAATCACCGAGATCACTAAAACTTATTCCTTTGTTTTACTTCAAGAAATGAAATTAACGCGGGTGCCATTGATTTCCAATAAATCAAGTCATACAACATATACCGAAGATCTCGATGTTGAATATGGTTTAGGTTAACAAGTAGTCTACTAGATAGTTAATAAAATAATGGATAATTTCTGACATTATATGGACTATTTATACGATATTTAATCATAATTGTGACGGCTTTACAACCATATTAGGAATTGATCCTGGGGCCCTATAGAGGATTTGTGTCAGTTTTGGAAAAAAATAATTAAATATTGTAATTGAACAAGATATTATTTTATTCTTTATGATCGGATACACGATATTAGGATTCTATTATTGGCAAAAATAATTGAAAAATAGAATTTTGACCTTTGGGGATTTTTTTTAGCCAATAACAAACAAATAAAGAAATCTTATATGTATAAAATTTATCCATATCTTTGGTTTTAAGAGATTTTATCAATAAATTAGGTGTATTTGGCCAGCTATTTGGGTTGACATATATATTCTCTGCAAAATTTAAATGTTTGGAAAAGAATGTTATAGTACAAAAAATTCACCGCCTTCCTTCCCAGAATTTTTCAAGCCCCTGAAGATTTAATTTTGATAATTTTTTTTTCAAATTACAACATGTTTCACTAAAATTTATAAAAAAAATAAAACTATTAGCTGTTCAGAATCTTATGATGGCATTATAAATTGCTAAAAGTCAGAACCCTACACCTAAATTTGAATGATTAAAAAGTTTGCTTCAAATGACATTTTCCTTTGAATGCAAGTATAAACCAACTAGACATATTTCTTTTAAATAATTAAAATATTTTATCCAAACTTGCTTTTTTTAATGACACTTCAGGCCAATTATTATCATGTTCAGTTTAAAGTCTCGCTGTGAAAACATTTTCTGCATTTTATCCAAACTTGAATTTTTAATGACCCTTCAGGCCAAATATTATCATGTTCAGTTGAAGTCTAGTTGTGAAAACATTTTCTGTAAATTAAGTACTTTCAAAGGTAGGTGTATCTCAATAAATAAGAACTGAACCATCAGTTTAAAGGAATAAGTTAAGGACAAAAGCAACATTGGAAATAATACCCAGGTAACATGAGCATGGCACAGAAAAGAAAAATGAAGACACACATACATACAGGGATGAACAACATGGAACCATATCAGGTGCACCGGTAGAGTAAGCATCTCCTGCTTCTTATAAGACACCTGCTGTGTTGAACATGTTGAGATCTTAATTTAGTTTAACATAATGTGTACTCAATCTTTTACCCCAGATTCAGATCATCTGCAGACATTATGAAATCATTCACTTGTCAAGCTTTGTTCCTAAGTTGACAATTTCGTAAGATAAATTCAACAATGTCGTGTTTATGGAACATTATTATTGACCAATCGGATTGTATTTAAGCTAATTACATTGACGGCTGTCATTACGGTCGTAATCTGTATAGATTTATTGTTTTACAATCATTTATAGTAAATCATATTATTATTATTATAATATTGTGGTATTGATGGGTAGATCATAATAGGAATATGTTGAAATCTTTTTATCTAGAAAACGGTTAGCAAATAAGAAGTTTATAAAAAAAAGCACAAAAACAAAAAAAATATGTAAATACAAACATGCAAAAAAAAAATAAATAAATCAAGAAAGAAAAAAAAAACAAAACAAAAAAATAAAACAAAATCACAAACACGAAAAAAAAAAATATTGTGATAAAATAAGAATAAAAAAATTAAATCTTTCTCTTTAATTCATTGAAATTAGGTATAAAATGTGGTCCGATTACAAAATACCGAAGTTACTGCCAATTTATTTTCTGCATTTGGTCTAAGTGGTATCTGCATTTTTCCTTTATATTATATATTAAAATCATATTTTCCAATAAAGAATTTTGAAGACATAACTTCTCTGATTTGTAAGAAATTTTTACCATGAAATGTAGAATGTTGTAATTTTAATATAACAAGAAGTAAAAGTTTCACATAAATAACGTAATGGTGACCCAAACTTGGTCAGATTTCACATACC
>MJUU01038897.1:22610-42944 GCA_002080025.1 Modiolus philippinarum | reverse complement strand
ATGCAAGGTTAGATGATCCTACCATGTATAGTGACTGAAATCTGAACTCTTCCAAAAACTTGAATGTAAATCAATCAAGCATAAAATATAGGTCACTTTGACCTAATTTTGCATGGATGCTGACCTACCATCAAAGTTGCATACATATGCAAGGTTACATGATCCTGCCATGTATAGTGACTGAGATCTGAACTCGGACATAAACTTGAATGAAAGTCATTCAAGCGCAAAATATAGGTCAAAGTGACCTAATTTTGCCTGGATGCTGACCTACCATCAGAGATGCATGCATATGCAAGGTTACATGATCCTACCATGTATAGTGACTGAAATCTGAACTCTTCCAAAAACTTGAATGTAAATCAATCAAGCATAAAATATAGGTCACTTTGACCTAATTTTGCATGGATGTTGACCTACCATCAGAGATGCATGCATATGCAAGGTTACATGATCCTACCATTTATAGTGACTGAGATCTGAACTCGGACGTAAACTAGAATGTAAGTAATTCAAGCGGAAAATATAGGTCAAAGAGACCCAATTTTCTTGGAGGCTGTGAGATAGCCCAAGATGCATCTGTATACAAAGTTTGATGATCCTACCCTTCATAGTTACCAAGATATATACCTAAATGCGGACACGGACACAGATGTGGACGCGGACGTAGATGCGGACGCCGGGGGTACTCCAATAGTCCTCCTCAACGAATCCTCCTCAACTTCATTGAGGCGAACTAAAAACCCTTTGGAAAAAAAAAAAACAACATTTCATTGGGAACTTAGTGTCGTGGTTTAAGGTAGATCCACACAAATACAGGGAGCATTTGCGAAAAACTAGTCGGATGCAGAATTGACTTGATTTTCAAGCCGGGATATTCCTTATTTGGCCTTTTTCATTTTGACATCATAATAAATCGGCATACACTTTCCCACGAATTAGCTCCCTTTTCCCGTGAATATTTTCTGCTTCGTTAACTATATAGAATATAACTCTCAATCAAACGTTGACATATAGATTTTTTCAATTCAACATATAGCTGAAGTATATATCTCTGAAATATCAAAAAATAAAAAAAAATCTATCAGATATTTATTTCATATGAAAGCTAAATCATAAACATGTTATCACAGTTCCCTATTTATTCTTTGTAAATATTGCTGAAAAATACTGATTTTGGCCTGATTTTCAAAGCCAGATAACAGAAAAAGATGATCGGTGACATCATTTTTATTTTATTTTTTGAATAAATGGACCAAGACCTAGAAAATATCTCAAAATGAAAACATTCTGTCTTATATTTTAATTAGGATCGATCTACCTTAAGTGAACCACGAAATTCAAGAAAATAAGAACACCGTGAACATTGGTACTTTCGAAGTATTATGTATACATATGTTTGTCAAACTTAAACTCTTACACCAAAGAGACAGATCAAAACCATTCGAGTTAGAAGAGTGTTCTAGCTATAGAGGTGAACTAAGTTGAAGCCTAAACAAAAGGACCAGAAAAGGTTTTAGACATCCATGTTATTTGAGCTATTTCAATTTGAGCCATCGAAGTTCTACTGTATAAGATTAGTTTCTATTTACCAGATTAGTGAATTTATTGCAGAAGTAACCCTGTATGTTTCGTATATTTTACAGGAATTGGAATGTATAGTTAATCAAATGATGTCCGTGGCAGAATACCTAGGGTGGGATGTGTCAGAACTCAAACCTGTAAGTATGACGTGTTGATAGCTGTGTCTGAAATGTAGACATCTTAGGTAGTATTTTCAAAAACATACCCAATTGTTTGAATGGCTAAAGCATTTGATAATGAATATTCATTGTTTTTACACCAAAATTTCATACACACCTTTTTTACCCATACTTCCTCAGTTTCTGAGAAAACAGCAAAGGAATACTGAAGCAGCAACTTGCTTGGTATACTTCACAAGTCGGAGGTTCAACAATGGTGATTTTGGGACACACATTGAGACAGCTGAAACACACAAAAACAAAGCAATGGCCGTCCTGTGGAAACTGGAAGTTTAATTAAGTGTTTTTAGCTCGCGGGGACGAATGTCCAGAGAGCTATTGTCATACCCCTGGCGTGGGCGTCAGCGAAACTTTAACCTGGCTTGTGGAATTGAGACCTGAATAGCTAGAATGTTGATATTTGGTATGTGACTTCCTTGTGATGAGAGCTTTCGTCTGGTACTCTACTTGTAGACATTTTGACCTTGACCTTGCCCTGAGGGCAATTTTTAAAAAACTTTAACCTTGCCTCTAGAAGGTAGGCTATTAGTGGTAGGGTGTTCATATTTGGTATGTAACTTTCTTATGATATGAGCTTTCTTCTGGTACCATACTTGTAGACATTTTGACCTTGACCTTGCCCTGAGGGCAATTTTTAAAAAAACTTTAACCTTGCCTCTAGAAGGTAGGCTTTTAGTGGTAGGGTGTTCATATTTAGCATATAACTTCCTTATGATGAGAGCTTTCTTGTGGTACCATACTTGTAGACATTTTGACCTTGACCTTGCCCTGAGGGCAATTTTTTAAAAACTTTAACTTTGCTTCTAGAATTAAGTTGTTTAGTGGTAGGTGTTCATATTAAGTATGTGACATTCTTTTAATGGTACCATATTTGTAGACATTTTGACCTTGACCTTGGCCTGAGGGCAATATTTTTAAAAACTTTAACTTTGCTTCTAGAATTAAGTTGTTTAGTGATAGGGTGTTTATATTTGATATGTGACTTTCTTGTGAAGAAAGTTTTCTATTACTTTCGAATTTATTGTGCATTGAGGTTACTGGAATCCCCGGTGAGCTATGTTGTCTTCTGACAACTCTTGTTATATTTTTTAAGCTGACAGAGAGAAAAAATCTTTTTGCAATAAATAACTGGCATTTTAAGTGTGAACAAAGTATATATAGTTTCCATAACGAGAACTAGTTGATTATGAAATTTCTTCCATCAAGTTAAATAAATTTTGCAAATGATTGAAAGCGAGGCTTGCCGAGCTTTTAAAAATTTGAAAATTTATTTAACGAGATGTGAGAAATTTCATAATTAACTTGTTTAAGTTGTGGAAACTGTTTCTCTAATGACTGGACGAAAAACACCGAGGATTGTATTCCGAATAAATTTGGTGGGAAATCTCAAGAAACTTGTTCTCTTCTCTAGAGAGGAGAACAAATGTTTCCACACCGTTCAGTAAATGTGAAAACTGGATAGAAATTAGAGAATATTTCATTCACAACTTATTATGTGGAAATTTTGAAGGAAACAGACACAGAGACATGTTTACTCCATATCCTTTCATTGCCTATCTTATACATACAGGTTAGGGGTGCACTTTCTGTCTGGTGGGGTAAAAAAAAACAAGTTAAAGGAGGAAATCAACAGGACACAAACAATGTTATTCACCACAGAAAAAAGACAAAAAATGGTCCATGTGCCCAATATATTTTAAATACATTGGCACTACTACAGGTCAAGGGCATATTGTATGGTCAAAGTTCATTTTAGCATTTTTGTTTGTGATCAAGGTTATTTGTAGTATTTACCTTTGTGGTGTAAGTCAATAGGGACATGATTTCCGAGGCGACAACATTGATGTGTCATAGAGAACAGATTTTAAATGGAATAATACTTTTAACCATTCCAACAAGAAATTCCATAAGAGACAATATAATTGCCCGAAACTCTACTAAACTGATCAAATTGTGTTCAAACCCCAGTTTACTTCTTGTACTTTTATTAAACATGATTTTAAGCGTTAACGCCATGTGTCATCACTTTATGTCACTAATTACAGTAATGATATACCACATGTGAATTTCATCAATAATTTGAGCTATTGAAATTGACATAAAATCTAAAATTAATAATTTGTGAATTAGATTCCATAGAGAGATCTGTAACAGGTGCTTGATACACATGTTTAAATATTATATCATATCTCTATAATTTTATCAATATTTCCTTTGATGAGGTTCTAAATGCAGAATTTTACATTAATACTTCTAATTGCAGCCATTGATTTATGTGATTGAGGCTTCTCGTTGAAATTTTAAATTTCAATTTATAGGACAGTTTTTTTATTTATTTTTTTTTATGAATTACAACATGGATGAAAATGCATAATTTATAAGTTTATTATTTTATGACATAGAATAGAATTAAAAGTGTAATTACAAGTTTCTTCATAATGTCAGATTTATTTGACAAATTGTATGGCTTTTATATTCTGAGATAAAGAAATAGCCTGGGTTTTCAGGAAAGATATATGAAGATATGGCATTAAACAACTGAAGTATTTGAAGATTTTCTTGTATGTCAGTTGTAATGACATGATCGCAGACAGCAATATTATTGCAAAAAAAAATATCTACTTTTACAAAAAAAATATTCCACAGTGTTCATTTTCAGCAATTATTACAAACTCATACTGCATGTTAATCTTTGAATGACCCTAAATTGTCAAACTAAACCCTAACTGAAGCCTGAAACCAGTCTGAATAAACCATTACTGAAACCAGAAACCAGTCTGAATAAACTGTGACTGAAACCACTCTGAATAAACGATGACTGAAACCAGAAACATGCATAAACCAAACATACTCTGAAATTTCATTGTATCAAAGAAATAAAAACGGATAACAAAAATCATCTACAATTGCCGAAAATTATAATTTCATGCTACAATATGTCTGACAACACAGGGAAAACGCAAATATGACAAAAGACACACATAAAGAACAATATGGACTCAGGACAGCTGGACTTGGTAACGGCACTAGCAAAAGCCAAAAGAAGGGTTAAACCAGTTAATCTTTACCCAAACCTTATAATTATCTATTAAATTTGAATGTGTATAAACCAAACACTTTTTCAAACAAATTTCAGTCCAAGGGAGATCATTTCAGATTGTTTTCGTAGTGAAAGATATCATACGTAAGAAATATAGTTTTTGTAGTGAAATAAATAGCTAATTACTGAACTTACTGTAAATTAAGTTTCTCCATATAACCATTTCGACAACTTATGTCTCTTCAGTGCAGATTATATCCAATCATCCGGGAGACCACAAACTCAAAAATGTTGAAAAAACTGATAGAGAGCAAATAATCAATAAATGTTTAAAACAACAGATCTTTGTAGGATTTAGTAGCCGACAGGAAATTAGTATGGAGAGTCATCAGCAAATATGACCAGAAGGGTTCAAGTGCGTATGATGTTTTACAATTTTGATAGATTTTTATCTAGAATGACTTTGCATTTCAATAAAATGTTTGTTGTACACATAAAAACCAATATCTTTTAATGTACATTGTTTTTTACAGATTCTACAAGATATGATGATCGAGATTGACTATGACTCAGACGGGACAGTGTCGTTAGAAGAATGGAAACGTGGTGGGATGACAACAATCCCCCTCCTAGTTCTCCTTGGACTAGATACTGTAAATGTTCAGTTTGTTCACTTGAATGAATGGTTTTCCATATTGATATTCATATTTATAAGAAACCTTGTTATTTCTGATCAAAAGCCAAAGTCAAGGATTTGTTGTCATAAAGTAATTTCCTTCTCGGTGGTTTATGACAAAACAGGTTAAAACAAATATAAACTATATTCTATGAATATTTGTCCCATCAAGCAACGATGGTAACCATGACTATCCATATGTAAAATTAGAAATAATTCATGGCTGGTATATGGTTATTATCATTTAACCAAGAGCTGTTCCTTTATATTGAAATTTAACCCAGAATGTCAGTGAAGGATAAAATTTATATATATATATAGGGCCAGCCAATGGCCTGTCTAAATTGATGTTTGTGTATATGATGTGAAAATACACAATCTGATGTTTTTCAAGCAGATGCAACTTCAAATTCAGAATAGAAAGCAAAATAATACATTTACATGTCTGAATGGCATGGTTTAGTTAAAAATATCTTAACCTGTATTTCCTTCGTAAGCTAAGAGAGACAAAATTAACACATGGTTGTTTCGCATCCCTTTTACTCTTATTCTTATACCATTTGCTCATGTGCGAAGTATGAGGTTATCGAGTATTATACTGGTTGATGATTAACAAGAGCCAAATTAGAATATGCATAAAATATAGGACCATGTCACAACAGTCTATACAGTGAAATTAACGATGTCATAATGTGTTTTGTGCACAAAGAAATACGTCTCTGTAACTTAATTTTAGATTAAAATTGAAATAATTTAGGTCCCCTAGTCTTGGGAAGTTGATTTTTACAAGGATGCCCAATGCTCTCGTTTATTTCACTGCTCACCTTTGGTAAACATTTTGCGAAAAATTATATGCAATTATCTGACAAACCAATCACAGCCATGAATTATTTCTGACTTTGCTTTTTAAAAAAAAAAATTGCTATTTTAACATGGCTACAAAATACTGCAAGGATTGGATAGTCATTAATTTACCATTTACTGTTATGTTTCTTCAAGAATGTCTTCATTATTTGCTCTTTTTTTTTACAGAATGTACAAGATGACGGGACACATGTTTGGAGACTTAAACACTTCAATAAACCAGCCTACTGTAACATGTGTCTAAACATGTTGATGGGTCTAGGAAAACAAGGGTTGTGTTGTACATGTAAGTAATTAACCAATTACAAATACACCATATTGTATTGCCTGCCCAATTGTCTAGTTTGGGCCCAAAATCTGATTATTTAGAAAATCGCAGCATTTAAAGTGTAAAAATTTTATGCAACCAAGGAATATTTCCCTGATGTAAAAGTCTTGTCCTTTATATTTGATCTTCGCTTTACTTTTAAGCCTTTGTTTATATGTTCTCTATCAGATCTTTCTTTAGCAGAAATCTGCCTAAATCAAATTGAAACTAAACTGGAAACCTTCTCTAGCCATAACTAAACTGAAACCTGCATAAAATTAACCATAATTAACTGCAACCTGCCTGAATTAAAACATACTTTTACTTGAAACCTGGCTAACCGAACCATAACTAAACTTTAAAAAGCTCAAATTGAACCATAATTAAATGGAAACCTTCATAAACAGAACTATATCTAAACTGGAAACCTGCCTGAACTGAATCATAACTAAATTGGAAACTTGCCTAAACCAAACCATAATTAAACTGCAAACTTGCCTAAACCAAACCATAAATAAACTGAAACCTTCCTAAACCAAACCATACCTAAACTTGAAATATGCCTAAACCAAACCATAACTAAACTGGGTATCTGTTTAAACCAAACCATAACTAAACTGGAAATCTGCCTAAACCAAACCATGACTAATCAGGAAACCTGCCTAAACCAAACCATAACTAAACTGAAAATCTGTTAAAACCAAACCATACCTTAACTTGAAATATGCCTAAACCAAACCATAACTAAACTGGAAATCTGTTCAAACCAAACCATAACTAAACTGGAAATCTGCCTAAACCAAACCATAACTAAACAGGAAACCTGCCTAAACCAAACCATAACTAAACTGAAAATCTGCCTAAACCAAACCATAACTAAACTGGAAATCTGCCTAAACTAAACCTTGACTAAACAGGAAACCTGCCTAAACCAAACCATAACTAAACTGGAAATCTGTTTAAACCAAACCATACCTAAACTTGAAATATGCCTGAACCAAACCATAACTAAATCTGTTTAAACCAAACCATAACTAAACTGGAAATCTGCCTTAACCAAATCATAACTAAACAGGAAACCTACCTAAACCAAACCATAGCTAAACTGGAAATATGCCGAAACCCAACCATAACTACACTGAAAACCTGCCTAAACCCATCCATAGCTGAATTGGAAATCTGCCTAAACCAAATCATAACTAAACAGGAAATCTGCCTTATCCAAACCATAACTAAACTGGAAATCTGCCTAAACCAAACCATAACTAAACAGGAAACCTGCCTAAACCAAACCATGACTAAACTGGAAATCTGCCTAAACTAAACCATAACCAAACTGGAAATCTGCCTAAACCATACCATAACTAAACTGAAGACCTGCCTAAACCAAACCATAACTAAACAGGAAACCTGTCTAAACCAAATCATAACTAAATTGGAAATCTGCCTAAACCAAACCATAAGTAAACAGGAAACCTTCCTAAACAAAACCATAATTAAACAGGAAACCTGCCCAAACCAAACCATAGCTAAACTGGAAATATGCCTAAACCGAACCATAACTAAACAGAAAACCTGCCTAAACAAAACCATAATTAAACAGCAAATCTGCTAAACCAAACCACAACTTAACAGGAAACCTGCCTAAACCAACCCAAACTTAACTGGAAATCTGCCTAAACCCAATCATAGCTGAACTGGAAATCTGACTAATCCAAACCATAACTAAACAGGAAACCTGCCTAAAGGGAACCGTAACTAATCTGGAAATCTGCCTAAACCAGACCATAACTGAACTGGAAACCTGCTTAAACCCAACCATAGCTGAACTGGACACCTGCCTGAACCAAACTATAACTAAACTGGAAATCTGCCTAAACCAAACCATAACTAAACTGGAAATCTGCCTAAGCCATAACTAAACTGGAAATCTGCATAAACCAAACCATAACTGGAAATCTGCCACACCAATCCATAAAACTGGAAACTTGCCTAAACATAAACATAAATAAACTGGAAACCTGAATACACAGAACCATTACTAATTGGAAACCTGCCTAAACTGTACCATAACTAAACCCGAATTCCACTAAACAGAACTATCATTAAACTGGAAACCTGCTTAAACCAGACCATGACTAAACTGGAACATTATCCCAAGTTATTGAAACTTGACCTGATCTACAATCACAAAGTATTATCCTGATCCATTTTTCCGAAAATCACTCCCAACTGTTGTTCATAAAATTGATTTTGATCCACATGACATGAAACAAGTAACACTTTCATTGTTGAACAATAACCAAATTACTCACTTCTACAATACATGTATTTCAAGATGACCAATTCTCACAAAAAGGAAAATTAGCTTTCAGGGGTACAAGATATTCTTGTCTCGTACCACCAAAAATTACCATGCAACTTATTCTGACATCATTGATATCTCCTAGGAACGTTGGATGTCAAGTATGGTCTAATCGAGTTTTGTGATTATAAATGTGAGAAAAATAATCAAACATCATTAAAAATGCAAGATATAGAAATCTCAGGCACCCTATGTAAGATTTCAATGGTTCTGTGACTCGAAAAGCCTCGTCAGAGAAGCATTGAAATCTTAACCTTGTGCGACTGAGATTTTCCTGATCTTGCACTTTCACTGCTGTTAGATTCTTACATTCTATTGGCTAAGCCACATTTTCCTGTGAAAGAAAGTTTATTAAAAGGTTGCTGGCACAACTTGATGTGTTTTGATTGAAGGCCTTGTACAGACTGAAGTACTTAAGGTGGTACGGGGGTCTAAAATTTTGTCAGATAGAATTTTCTGATATTTTCATGATTAACGCTTTGTTATTAGAGCATATGAAAAATGAAATAAAAATAAGGGGTCACCGGCCATATAACAATGAAATATGAAATGTAAAAATCTGCTATTTTGGTTGAAATAATAGGGAAAATTGGCAAATTCTAACAAAATTTTAAATTATTTTAGTTACATCAGATAGATTTCTTTTAAAAATGGTAAATTTAAAGCTAATATACTGTCCTTCAATTTCCATGAAAAAAAATTTCTATACAAATTATCTCCCCTTAATTGAACTGGAGTGGCTGAGAGGTTTGATATTCTGCATGGTTACGCAATAAAAGTTGCATATTTCATCAAACTTAACTATTACAAGATATTGGAAATGGTTTCAGCAATGTTCCCATAGTGAATTCCGTTTTTTTTTTTGTCACATGCGCAAAAGTGATGCACAATTTTAAACTCCCGTACTACCTTAATTCATAATGTTGATAATACAATTGGCTTCAGTTTGTGAATTCACAGTCTTTGAGTGAAGTGTGTTCTGTTTCATAAACATGACCGATTTCTTTATAGCTTGTAAATACACAAATCATCAGAGATGTCCATTTTTGATGTAAACAATGACAGTACTTGTAAATAAACAGTCAACAATAGATGTGTAAACTTTGAAAATATTTAAATTGTTTTGGTTTCTGACTAATGACATCTGAAAAATTTATGTTTAAAACAATATTGTTTTTTTACAGCTTGTAAATACATCTTCCTGTTGAGAGATGTGTATTCTTAATATAAATAGTGTCATTTCCTTTACAGTTTGTAAATACACAGTCCATGAGCGGTGTGTACAGAGAGCCCCGGCTTGTTGTATAACCACTTATGTCAAATCTAAAAAAACCTCACAGGTAAACAGGCCACAGGTAAAATATTTATTATAAACAATACTGCCATAGATTTTTGTGATTGTTTATGTGAGTATAGACTTAGTGTTAGTAAAGCATGCATTTATTTAAGGCCCCAAAAGGATCCACTTATGAGGTCATAGGTCAATCTGTAAATGTTTTGTGGTGTTTTCAAGGTTAATTTCATGGTTTAATAGTTTGAGATTACAAGGTCAGAGTTCAAGTTTAACCCCTTTTGATTGAAATGTCTATTAATGCCAAGTGAATAAGCTATCTCTAGTGGGGGACATGTGATAGGAGCCTTTTCCTTAATGCACCAACAGACAAATCTTTCCCTTAATTTGTAAGCCAAAATAGTGTCCCGTGAAATTGTGTCCGATTATGTAATATTTTCATTTAAATCTAAAAAGACCACATGATATCACCCAAGTGTTTTATTCCTTGGACTTAATCATAGGTAACAATTGAAAAGCCAGAAAGTTTTTCACGTCAGACATTATTGAATGTTACAAATACACAATCAAAAGAAATAAAAGTCCATGAAATCATTTTGTCCAAATTTAAAAAATTATTCTGATTTGCCAATCAGCTCTTTCTACATGTGCTACTAATTATAGTATTATACCAATGAACTCCTAGAGGGGAAGCCATTATGCTAATGACCATTGCACTGTTTAGGGAATTCAAAAGAAAAATTCTACTTTGACACTAATGTTAACAAGAACATAAAGAAAGCTGCTTGTAACCTAAGGATGATGTTTTAAGTACATTAATTTGTACACTGAAAATTGCAAATACAGTGAAACCTGTCTAAACTGAACAATGACTAAACACAAAACGTGGCTAAACCAAACACAATGTGAAGACCCTTTAGTATCAAATTCTTTATATTTTTAACCTTGTAAACTGAACACCTGTCTAAATCGAACAAAATCTTCAATCCCAGAGGGGTTAGGTTTAGACAGGTTTCACTGTAATAACTAAAATGGATCAAAACAATGTTTTCCCTGACAGGCATTATATACATCTTTGGTGTGTTTTATTGTGAGAAGTTTTATATACTTTGTGAACATAGCCAGTTCTCTAATATGTTACAAACTAAAGTCTTTGTGTGGGAACTCGTCATATGATTTTGATACAAACAAACATACACAAGAAATAGCAACACCAGTTTTCAATAGCAAAGAAATTTTAATATTTTTATTGTCTTGTTTAAACTATTTTCTGCCTGCTTTATGTTCTTTCCCACCCTGTGTAGTAAGGTACTGTGGGAAAGAGGGAATTTATTATTAGTTTTTAATCACAAAAATCTACGGAAGTGTTTGCCTTCATTTATGTTGTCTTATCCTTCCTGGTAGCAGATGATATAGATTAGATACAGATCTTGATTGATATGGTGAAAAGCATGACACGTACATGGATGCACTAAAAATACAATGTAGAATTATTTTGAATTATTATTTACTAATAAATAATTGATCTAAATAGGTCTGTCTTGGAAGTGTTTTACGTCCTTGACTACCTGTTTATGTCTCACACGGACCATATAATTTTGTAAAATATGACTACATCATAAGAAGATGTGGAAATAGTTTAGGCTATTCCAGCATTAATTGTAGGGGTGGTCGGAAGGCACATTTAAAAATGGTCCCACCATGCATAAGATTTTTATACCCCCCGCAAACAAAGTTTGGGGGGTATATAGGAATCACACTGTCCGTCCGTCAATGTACCTTGTCAGCGCATGTTCTCCTAAATGGCTGCTTGGATTTTGATGAAATATTACACAGTTGTAGTACACCATCTGAAGATGTGCATGAAGTTATATGGTTGCTGCTCGAAATTTTGAAGGGGAGATAATTTGTCTTTGAATATTTTCTGGAAAAAGGGGGGTGGTGAACATTGTCGACGCATGTTCTCCTAAACGGCTGCTTGGATTTTGATGAAATGTTACACAGTTGTAGTTCACCATCTGAAGATGTGCATGAAGTAATATGGTTGCTGCCAGAAATTTTGATGGGGAGATAATTTGTCTTTAAATATTTCCTGGAAAAAAGGGGGGTGGACAAAGTTTGTCAGCGCAGGTACTCTTAAGTGGCTGGTTGGAATTTTACTAAATGTTACACATTGTAGTACACCACCTGAAGATGTGCATGAAGTAATATAGTTGCTGTCTGAAATTTTGCAAGGGAGATAATTCGTCTTTAATATTTTCAGAAAAAAAGGGGGAGGTATATTATTTGTCCATACTTGTAATGTGTCCACATTTGTACTGTGTCAACAACTGTATTGGGTCCACACACACTTAAATTTAAACTTGCCATATTGATTCAGGGTTCAGTTAGCGGGGGTATACCTGTCTGCCATTCGGCGACAGCTCTAGTTAATTTTTTATACGGCCTCAAAAATATTTGCGGTCGTTTATTGGTATGATGCCGCCGTCGTCGTCTGTAGACACTTTTGTTTTTGGTCAATAACTTTTGTTCCAGTAGATCAATCCTAAGGAAATTTTAACATATTGGTCTTTGGTACAAAAGGAAGGCTTGCAGAAGTTTTGGTCATTGTGACCCCACCCGTTTTTAAAAAGGGGCCAAAAAGGGTTAAATTGGGTGTTTTCACATATTTGTCAGTAGAATCTTTATTATTCATCAGATTTTGATGGGGTTTCTTTCAGTGTGCTCCTGATGAAATTTCCAATCTGAGATATTCCAACAGATTTCACATAGCATGTACAGTTCCCAGATAAATGGTGCACCAAAGGGGCGAATCCAAAATAAATTTTTTTAAAATTTTTTGACCGATTTTGATGTAGTTTTTTTATGAAAAATTAACACAGCACTCTGCTATTAGATTTTTGGTAACTTGTTTGCCTACCTAGCTATGAGGGTCCAAATGGGGCCAAATTGATAATTTGCAGATTACCTAGCATTTTTATTTTTCATCGGATTTTGATGGGAATTTTTTCTTTAGATTCCTCTTGATATAAGCTTTCAGTAGTATTCGAAGGGATTCGTCGTAGCTTTTACCGTTTTCGAGCTATAAGGGGTGGAGGGGCCAAAACTGCAAACTTGAAGATTACATAAAATTTTTATTTTTCGTCGGATTTCGATGGGATTTTTTCTTTGGATTCCACTTGATTTAAGCTTTTAGTAGTATGTCAATGGATTTGGTGTAGCTCTTACCGTTTTCGAGCTATAAGGGGTCAAAGAGGAACCATAAGGAGTCATAAGGGCTAATTTTCATTTTCCCTAGTTTGTGTCCANCTTTCAGTAGTATTCGAAGGGATTCGTCGTAGCTTTTACCGTTTTCGAGCTATAAGGGGTGGAGGGGCCAAAACTGCAAACTTGAAGATTACATAAAATTTTTATTTTTCGTCGGATTTGGATGGGATTTTTTCTTTGGATTCCACTTGATTTAAGCTTTCAGTAGTATGTCAATGGATTTGGTGTAGCTCTTACCGTTTTCGAGCTATAAGGGGTCTAAGAGGAACCATAAGGAGTCATAAGGGCTAATTTTCATTTTCCCTAGTTGGTGTCTAGCTAATTACTGAGTCAATCCCCTCATTGTGTCCATGCGATTATTATTTTCAAGCTCTTTAGTATGTCCACACTCACTTTCAATCACACTTGTTCAAATTTCAGTGGTGGACCTGCTGCGGTCGAATCATGCTGTGCTTGACGTAGCCCTTTATTTCTATATGTTTCTACAGAGCAAATCTCCAATATACCTACCAACCACCACACACACACACACACACACACACACACACTTATTTCTGGAACATCCTTTGTATAAAGCTACAAAAACAGGTAGTAAGTTTGGATTTTTTCTGGTCTTCGTGTCAGTTATGATTTTTATGTTTTTTCTTCTTTTATCCCAAAATTATCAACATAAAATTATTATTTAAATAGAGTTGTTAGTACATGTATATGAAACAGCAAAATAACTAAAGCAGCCTTTTTCACACAAAAAATCTTACGATAAAAATTAGTTGTAAATGTTTAACATTTTATATTGACTTATGATCAAAATTTGTAGTAAGATGTTTTGTGAAAAGGGCTGCTGACTGTGAGTGATCACAATTGATTCAGATGCTTTAAATTTGAACATAAATGGGTTAAGAAAGAATCGATCTTAATATGGATAGAATGCATCTAGTTCTACTGTGAACATGGTCTTATATTTGTCAATTAATTAGGACATCATAAATGAAAAGCCAGAGATTAAAAAATTGTTGCATGAAAACCACGTCTCTTCTTTATCTAGCTTGTGTTTCACAGTACTATGCAATAGAATGAGCTTTTCAGTAGTATAGATTTACCTTAGTTTGACACATTTAATTTAAAAAACTGGAAATAATCTCAATAGCGCAGCAGATTTACTTTTTGCAAGTTGTGAATTGAAAAATTGCTGGAGCTTATTCAAGCAATGATTGTTTTTTTTTTTGTGGTACATCTATTTTTATAAAATTTAAATTCACATTATTAACATCAGTGGAAATTTGTGTATTTAATTTCAGGTTATGAATCATCACTGGGTAGAAGGAAATTGTCCCGGAAAATGTGATAAATGTAAGAAATCGGTAAAAACTTTAAATGGCGTCACTGGACTACACTGTCGCTGGTGTCATGTTACAGTAAGTACTCCATTAAATGGTATAGACATATTGTTGTGTCGCCTGCGTTAACGCAGTGGTGACATATAGGGATCACTATGCGTCGTCGGCGTCAAAAAAATTTGTGTCACAAATTTTCGAAGGAACCGTGTATCCGAGCTTTTTGCAATTTGGCATGAAGTGTCAGTATGGCGACCTATACCATGTAATAGAGTTTCAGATCTCTCGCTTGCCCACTTCCTGTTTGACGAAACTTAGAATATTTTTGTTATTATGCAGGCGACACATGTCTTCCCCGTAAGACTTACTACTTATTTTGATTTTGGTTTGATATTCCTCTGATGGCATATAACTTTGTTGGACCATCATTTTATCCATTTTACCAAGGAAGGTCACAAGGTATTCGTAAAAGTCCTAGTTAGAGATATGACATCTTCTTGTGTACATTTAATCTATAAAACGTACATGATAGATATTTTTTCCATTAAAGCTCTCAAAAATTATACATGTTATACTACCCGTTTTAGCGGTTGGTATATAGTGATCATGATGTCTTTTCTTCTGTCTATTCATCTGTCTGCTGTAGGGGTACACACTTTGTGGCGTTTACTCCTCCTAAACCACTTGGTGAAATTCAATGAAACTTTCACAAAATCTCAAGTACATATTGCCATTGTGCATCAGGTATTTTAAAATTTGATTTGATTTGATTTCCTATTTTTTACAAGATATATTTTGTGTAATGAAGTCAGTGAGACAAACACGAAACAGAACAAAACAAATTGAATGAAAAGTTTGGTAATAAATTAACATCGGACATGACACAGTTGCATTTTTATTACTATGTTTGATACAAGCAAAATAGTGTTACTACCGGTACTATAGCTAATGTCCAAGTCTTTTGTATAGCATGTTGCTTTTGTTCGGATGTAAAATTTAACTAGGTTGAATGTATACTTAACCGAGGGATCATTGATGGTACACATATGAATTTGGTAGTAGAGTCAAACCAATCTATAATGGGCACCAGAGGGAAAAGAGTATACTGCCCGTTATAGACAGATGACCTTTATATAGAGGTTAATTATTTTACAGGAAAATGAAATTCACAAAATAATTCTAATATTTACAATATAGTGTGAAATAATTTTTCGTAATAATTTGTTTTGTATGTTAAGATTATGTTTTGAGGGTTAAAAATTAAAAATTTCCTAGTGTGTTTGTCAATTATCATTGATTAAAGGAAATGTTTCGAGTTTGAAGATGTATAATCAGCATTTTTTCCCCAAGTCATTATTTTCCTCTACCAATTATACAGAGTTTAAAGGCCTATTTGGACCTAAAAAGATTTTTTCAGACCCGGAATGAATTGAAAATTACCCTTACACAAAAATTTCAACATTTACAGTAGCATTATGAAAAAGATTGTTCAAAGAAAGCGTAAGTTCTAGTAATAGAGGGTGTGAATGTTCTTTATCGTTAATTGTCAAACACCCCTTTTCAGCTATTGTTAAAGTCAAATGAGTAGAAATTTTACCATTAATTGTCATAAATATACTAGCATGATTCATGAAAGTACTTTAATTTCGTACAGTTATCGTTATTTGGAGAGAAAAATATCATCCAAAACAGATTTTTATGGAAAATCAGAGAAATTTATCATGAAGGCATAAATATTACCGTTAACGTCATCTGGCCTAATTTTTAACCATATGGATGCCCTCATTCCTACCCTCGTAATAGAGAGGAAAGTAAAACCATCTTCATATTTGTTTTCAGTTACACAACAAATGTGCACCACTGGTAAAACCAGAGTGTGATCTCGGTGAATTTAGAGAACATACATTACCTCCTACCTGTGTCTGTCCTGCAGTTCTAGTAAGTATAAGGGGACATAACTCTTACAATGGTATCGTGGTTTGTGTAGTTGTTGTCTGTAGATTTACTAAACTTTATCCGGGGAATCTGGAAATTTGATGGATAGAAAATGATATTGTTTTTTTTTTTTTTTTGTCTGTTTTGTGTACATCAGTTGTATACATTTTATTACGCATTAAATTTTAAAAAAAGAGAGAAAAAATGGCATAATATCATACAGCAAATGTACTCCTTGAAAAAGGCTTACATTGTGTGAATAAGTATTAGTGAAAGACTGTCGTAAATGTTATGATAATTTTTAATTCTTTTTCTGTTGGCCAATGAATGATTAGCATCAGGAAAAATATACATTATATAAATATATCAAATAGATGTATTAACCCAACCTGGCACAAGTGAATGACACCTGAGAATGGACTATAGATCATGTAGAAGTAAACCTTTAAAACCCTTCATTGATTGTAGTACATGCTGTATCCAATATTAGCTCACAAGAAAAAATTATCTGCGATGAATTAA
Source organism: Modiolus philippinarum (assembly GCA_002080025.1). NCBI lineage: Eukaryota > Metazoa > Mollusca > Bivalvia > Mytilida > Modiolidae > Modiolus > Modiolus philippinarum. Next base: position 25,580 of record MJUU01038897.1, on the reverse strand, counting down.
ATAGCTTCAAATCATAGTGTTCAAACTGCAAGATCAATTTGATTCATTAAATTGGTCAAGTCATATACAGTGCACCCTCGTTATGTCAACACCTTTGGGACTAGAGAAAATTTTGGTGATAAGTAATGGTGGCGATATATCAAGTAAATAAATTACACAGAAACAATGCAGCCTTTTGAAAGATTTACCTTGGAAGTTGTTGGCGATTTGTTGGGGGACCGCCTTTAAAGAAGGGCGGTATAACGAGGGAGCACTATCTATGAATCAACCTGTCTATCTGTCCACATTTTTTGCAATTGCAACTCCTCTTATACCATTCAAAAGTATTTGATGAAACTTTTACAAAAAGGAAGGATCCTAGATGCAGATGTGCATAAAGGAATATACTTATATCTTCTACACCTTAAAGGGGAGGTAAAATGATCCCTTATGCATATATTACCTCATAAGTTCAACTCCTCTTTACCATTTTAATGATTTTGATGAAAATTAAGCAAAAGAAGGATATTATATGGAGATGTGCATGTAGGAATATAATTATTTTCCAACATCATGAAGGGGGGATAATTTGACTTTTAGTTTTGAGAAATATCATTTTCCCCCAACTGGGTATGAACTTCACCTGGTTAGTACTGAGATATCATTTTCTCCCAGCCAGGACTGTACTTCCTCTATTTAGACCTGAAATATTTTCTCCAAACTTGGTATTTACTTCACCTGGTAAGAACTGAAATATCATTTTCTCCCAATTTGGTACATACATGTACTTCCCCTATTTAGAATTGAAATATTTTCTCCAAAGTTGGTATACGCCTCACTTGTTGAAATAATTGGCCATTTGATACTTTTTTATTGTGCATTTATTTTTCTTCTTTATGATTGATTTAAAATATCCCCAAAACAGTTCAAAGGTCAAATGAAATGTAAATTTTCTCTTCTAGCTCTATGGGTTTAAGAAGGCTACAGCTTATTATGCATATTGTTATTGCATGTTTGTTGTGTGTCATGCATGATTGATTTTGTTTATTTGTAAATTACAGAGGTACTGGGTAAGTTTGTTTACACATGCTTGGTTAGCTTGCATGGCAGTTGTCTCCCTTGAAAAGTTTATAATTTATAAATGTCCTTTGATTGATTTGTAAAAGGCAAAATTTGAAAATAAATATTACTTCATGAACTATTTCTTTTTCTTAAGAGAATAAATAAATATTCACTACATATATTATGAAAGATGTTAAATTAGGGAATTTAAAGAATTAATTTTAATTTTTATACCACCAAAAAATTTTTTATGTATGTTTATTATGAAGCAATGTTACTGCAAGGTGCATTTCCTCACCCATATTATAAGTACAAAATTGCTCACTTTTTCCTTAATAATAATCAGTACATGCTCACTTGAAATATTCTTTTGGTCACCTTTCATATGTCAATACAACAACACTGCATCAATCTGTACTCAACATAGCCCCTTTAACAAAAAACTTTTCAGCAAAAATTCAAGGGAGACAAATCACCTTATGATTGCTGTGTTTCTTTGTTTGCTTAATGGCTTAGTATAATTAGCTAATGACTTGTGAATACTTGACTATCTTTGTAGATTAAGGTATGGCTATCCTTTGTAAAGTATAGACTATTTATTTTAGTTTATTTAATTTTTCCTTATCACAAACATTGGGAAAACAGCTAAACTTGTGGATGCAAACAGGTCAAAGTGGACCAAAGAATTTAGGGAGTGTAAAAGAATGTTGACTCAATGAAATTTCTGCAGCTTTATGGACAAAATCTATTTCCTAACATGCATTAAACTTAATATATAGCTGTACTGCACCATTAGTTTGTATTACAATTACTTCTGTTTGTTTGACCTATGAAAGGGACTTAAAAATCAGTCCTATCAGAACAGTTCATAATGCACATAAAATGTGTAAGTAAAATCTGCAAAAGTATATCAGTTTTTATCTCTTAAAAATTAGACCATAAGGTGTTGTTTTTACAAAAGACATCGTCATGAACTTCAAAATCTTTTCCGATCAAGATCAGAAATGCAGAATATTGATCCTGTGAAAGTACTTGTATTGAGTATTTGTGGGTTTGAATTTTTTATTGCCAACAATTATTGATTCAGAGGTTACTGAATTTGTGGTTTGATAGCGTTTCTATTGCAAATTAAAAGAAGAATGCTATTTCTTTGAATGATAATAATACTTCAACACTAGTTCAAATTGATAAAGTTATGCTCAAGTCCCCTGATTCTTATTATTGTGTTACATGTATTTTCAAAAGCCTTTACCAAAATTTTTTTTATGCCCCTGCCGCTAGGCGGTCGGGGGCATTAAGGTTTACCCTCATCCGTACGTCCGTTACGGACGTCCGTATGTCCGTTATGGACATCCCTACGTCCATCTTTTTGGCTTCCGGATGATAACTTGAGTATCCTGCATCGGATCAAAACCAAACTTGGTCACATGCTTACTTATCACCTAAGACAGAACCCTATCGATTTCCAGGTTGGTACCCCCAAGGTCAAGGTCACAGTTGCTAAAAATAGACTAAAATTTCAATAGAATTTTGGTTTCCGGATGATAACTTGAGTATTCTGCATCGGATCAAAACCAAACTTCTTCACATGCTTACATATCACCCAAGACAGAACCCTATTGATTTCCAGGTTGGTACCCCCAAGGTCAAGGTCACAGTTGCTAAAAATAGACTAAAATTTCAATAGAATTTTGGTTTCCGGATGATAACTTGAGTATTCTGCATCAGATCAAATCCAAACTTCTTCACATGCTTACATATCACCCAAGACAGAACCCTATTGATTTCCAGGTTGGTACCCCCAAGGTCAAGGTCACAGTTGCTAAAACAAGACTAAAATTTCAATAAAATTTTGGTTTCCGGATGATAACTTAAGTATTCTGCATCGGATCAAAGCCAAACTTGGTCACATGCTTGCTTATCACCCAA
>MJUU01038897.1:3948-15437 GCA_002080025.1 Modiolus philippinarum | reverse complement strand
ATCCAAGATGGCCGCCAGCGGGGAACATAGTTTTAACATTGGACCCTATGGAAAAGACATTCAAAGATCTTCTTCTCAGAAACTACCAGTCCAATTATAACCAAACTTAGTCACAATGGTCCTTAGATGGTCCCTTCCAAAAAAGGTATCCGGCAGGTCCGTACCTCATCCAAGATGGCCGCCAGCGGGAAACATAGTTTTAACATTGGACCCTATGGAAAAGACATTCAAAGATCTTCTTCTCAGAAACTACCAGTCCAATTATTACCAACTTAGTCACAATGGTCCTTAGATGGTCCCTTCCAAAAAAAGGTATAAGGCAAGTCTGTACCTAATCCAAGATGGCCACCAGCGGGAACATAGTTTTAACATTGGGCCTATGGGAAAGACATTCAAAGATTTTTTTCTCAGAAGCTACCCATCCAATTATAACCAAACTTAGTCACAATGTTCCTTAGATGGTCCCTTCCAAAAAATGTATATGGCAGGTCTGTACCTCATCCAAGATGGCCACCAGCGGGAACATAGTTTTAACATTGGACCCTATGGAATATACATTCAAAGATCTTCTTCTCAGAAACAACTAGTCCAATATGAACCAATCTAAGCCACAATGGTCCTTAGGTGGTCCCATCCAAAAAATATATCTGGTAGGTCCATACCTAATCCAAGATGGCCACCATCTGGAACATAGTTTTTACATTGGCCCTATTGATTTTAAGGGGAACCTCTGCCCAAATTTTTGAATTTTTATTTGAAAAGTGGTCTGCATGTTTTAATTTCAGCACTATGTATTACTTTAATTATAAGGGGAACCCCTGCCCAAATTTTTGTTGAATGGGGTTCTGTTATGGGTTGTAATGGATGGTGGATCTTTGGTTGCCATGGAAACCAAACAAGAATACTGTAATTTTAGAAAAAAAAGTATTCTGCTAAATTTTATTTTTCATTTTTCCTATTGGAAATGCCTTTTATCTATGTCAGCCATGATCCAGGTGAGCGATACAGGCTCCTGAGAGCCTCTTGTTAGTGAAAGTATGTAATACCTTCCCTCAAGGTGAAGCTGAGGAATATTGTTGGCTGTTTTAGTCTAAATTTACCTTATACAGTAGAACTTCAATGTCTCAAACTGCAATAACTCTTAAGGTAGATGGTTACTCCAAATTTTTTTCAATAGATTTTTTTTATTTTTACAGAAAAGTTTCCTTATTATATAAGCATTGAAATAAAAAAATAAAAAAGGGGGCTCACCGTGCTTGTTTTTAAAATAACTGATATCAAAATAAATAGATATTTCTAATGAATATATAGGGAAAAACAGGTATATTGTTGATTTCTTTAAAACTATTTCATAGATTTCTTTCTACTTTACACATTTGTTAGACCTTTAAACATACTTTCAAAATATATAAAGAAAAATGGGGGTCACCGACTTTGTTTTCCTTTTAATTTGTAAAATGTGAATTTTCATAGTGATATCTTTGTAAAATATTTTTATCAGATTATCTCCCTTTTTCAAAAATCCTCTTCCAATTTATTTAATTGTCAAGTTGCCATAACTCATCTAATTAGATAAAGACATGTGAAATCAAGTCCATGTTGGTCCTTTGCATTTTGTATTATGGATATAATGTTGATTGATTCATTACAAATAAAAATATTTGCATATTTAAAAAGCAGATAATACCATAACAGCATAAATAACAAATTCAAAATGGCGGAAGACTACAGATCTACCTTAATACCACAGGTGTCATGAACCTTTTTTCTAGTCCCTTGTTCAAATTTGACCATAGTTAGACCTCAATAGCCCAAACACCAATCTAGCTGGAACTGCTTTCATCAGTCCCTTGGAGTTCAAGCCATCAAATTTCCATTGTATAAAATTTGAAATTTTAATTACCTATAAATATACTCTATTGTCCTGTTTTTCAGCTCCAGCATTTTAGCAAACTTCGAAGGTAACACTTTGAATGTCACATGTTTGCACACTCCTCATTTTTGGGCCGTTCACAATGTGCACAGTGAAACATGAATGGCAAATAAATGTATCACTTTGAAACTTAAGCTGGCTGTTAAAAAAAATCACAAGATTCTGCATTCTAATCTCACAAAACAAAGAGGTTTTTATCACCAGGGGCTCTTTAAATGCCATTCTGTGTTTTGAAAAGTTCAATTTATGATAAGAAAGGAATTAAAGAGTGCTTTATTTCAAACAAGAAATTGTAAAAAAAAATGTTATTTGAACATCACCATTGTTAAAAACATATTATAATTTTTTAAACAAAAATTTAACCAAATGAAGGTTGATAGATTTTGTTTTGAATGGTAATTTGGTCATACGATTACAAATTGCAAAGTGTGATACTAGGAAGGCCTGATTTTTTTACACTGAACTAAATTTTAATAAGAAATTGGTGTTGATAGTAATAAAAGGTTTCAGAAAGATATAAACAGGTTCACAAAAAAGAGAATTGTAGAAAGTCAACATGAGATGTTACGAAAGGGTAATATGATCTGCTCCATGTAAGATCTGCCTTCTGCAGAAAATCTGCATTGGGTTAGATTTTTCAGGTATCTGCCCATTTATATTGAGTCATTTTGCTCTGTATGGTATTGTGTGTGATTTTGTCAACAGGGCATTGCATGGAATTCTGGGAGATTTTTTTTACCTTGAGACTTTAGAGGATCTTTCCTAACCAGAATCAAGTTTCTGTTGATTACACTAAAAAAAGTCTGGTTCACAATAAAAGTCATTTTATCTTAATTCCTGAACAAATGATTTGGGAGATTTTAAAATTGTCAATTCTTGAAATTGAAGTTTTGAATCGGAAAAGAGGACAATTAGAAAAAAACAATTCATGAATGATCCTTCTAGAGCCTCAAGAAAGGGAAAGTACCTCTGTTCAGGTGATTTTAATATAGCATGACTTTTCAGTTTAATTTTTCAAGAATTTGGGATTATCTCCCTTTGACAAATGATTTTTGCATGTGGAACTTTAAAAGTTACTTTTTACATTGTATGTACAAATCATTTTATTCACTTTATACAAGAATATATAATACTTCAAAATCTACATTTGTATGAACAGGTTTTTAGTGTAAGAATAAGGAATGATTGTAAACTGATTTATGTTTTTTCTAATGACTGCATATTTTAACAAATGAAAAGTCTTCCTTTTATGTTGATGGTTAGAAAATAATGGAAAAAAAACAGGTGACAATAATGATGTGTTAGTGTAAATGTTGGAGATATTTAAAAAATGCCATCACAAGTCTTTGTAGAAAGCACATAAGTCCATTATGAAAAATTTGTAGATTCTCATCTAATTCCTTTAAAAACTAGCGGCAGGCAGGCATATTTAATTTTTTGTCAATTTAAGTTAAAAATGCTACAAACTAAGTAAAATGGCCCAAAGGACTTAGAAGCAACATTCAGAGGCTGAAGAAATAGGGGCAGGATGAGAAGAAAATCTAGGAATTCTTTTTATCTTAGCCCACATATAATACACAAAGTAAAAAAATAACAGTAGACTAAAGAATGAAAATAAATCCTTTCAGTTAGAACCTAAAATATGATTGTTTCCTTTACATGTTTTTAAATTTGGAAGTACCCAATTTTCTACATATCCATGATTAATCCCATGAAGGAAAATTTTCACATGAGAATAAGTATGTAATGCTATTTCAAAAAATTCAGTTTTAAAAATAAGATCAAATACTCTATCAAAGAAACAGAAATCACAATAGTTGAGACCCACAAAAAGCTACCTTTAATGTCTTATTCTAACAATGTTTTGTGACTTTCAGTTATAGAGCAATAGTTAATTTATTGTTCAAATACTTTTATTGGCCAAATCTCTAGTACAAAGTTCATTAACATTTATGTTTTCCAACTTTTTCGCTATTAAATCTACATACATATGTTTTTCTTTTTTATTTATATAGAAACCAAAAAAAAGAATATTCAAAAAAAGATCTATAAAATTTATGTCGTATTTTATGAAATCTACATTGTTATTTGTACTATTACAGGAAAGACAGAGGAACTCCGAAGGAAAGGGGAACAAAAAGGGACTACAAAGGGCTGATTCTACAACCTTTGATGGCCCTGTAAGTCATTTAAATTTTGCAGAATATATACAGTTCAGTATTGAAAGCAATTCATAGCAATCAATATTTATATTTAGAGTGGACTGCAGAATCTGTGAAATAGTTGTATATTTCTTTGTAAAATCTTCATTGATGCCTATATATTTAAGCTATCAGCCCTTCAATACTAAATCTACTTTCAAGAACTGAAATATAATAGAAAGATCTGAAATGTGGATCTGTGTATTACCTTGTACAAAGGGAGATAACTTCAGTTTGTATTTCCAGAAAAATTTATATAAATTGTGTACAGTGAAACCTGCCAAGCTAAACCGCTTTTAAACTGAAGTTTTAGTTTTCTTTGACCAGGTGTTTGGCTTATACAGGTTCAGATGTTGGTTGTTAAGGACTCTATGCCATGTATCATTTAAACAGCTTTCCTTTAAAGTGGAGTTTGGTCTGTTGTGAATCACAATCTAGTCATATTTTTTCACTTTAAAATTTTTCTGACAGCAATCATGTTAGATAAAATATTATGTGTTTTTTTTCAGGGCTCATTTCAGATTACTCCATTACCAGGAACACATCCATTGCTCATCTTTATAAATCCAAAAAGTGGAGGAAAACAGGGAGCTAAGTATGTTATATTTGATTTGTCTCCATGTGATGATAAGTCTGAAAAGCAAAATAGTTTGCAGTATGATTTTCAATTGTGATTGAAATATTATATGTAATTTTTTGTGCAGTTATTGGTGTTATATAAGTAAAAAAAATTAACATGCATGGGTGAAAGTTTTCTGTATTACATATTTCGGTATTTAGCCCTCTCTTGTCGACCGTATATAATTTTTACATAAAGTTGAATTTGTTTATTGTGTTATCTTTTCCCGTATTTCACTATTTGCCTTATATTTACCCATGAACATGCATTTCAGATCTTTACATATTGATTACAACATTTGATTATGTCTTGGCGTATCAAATTAGTCTTTGCTTTGCTATTGACTTTGACTTGTTCCTACTACAACTTTCACTTTTCAAATACATGTTTCACTTCTCACATGACAGGTAACGAATGCAAAAGCAGGTAAGAGATGTTTACCCTATAGACCCTTACACGATAACTGCGTTCCTGTGATTTTGAGGGGAATATAAAAACAGTTCATGCAAAAATGACGTTGTAGGACAATTATTAAATCAAGAAGTCACATTTATTATGATGTTGCATTTTACCCACTCAAAGGCATATGAGCGCATGTGCAAAATTCAGGAACGCAGTTATCGTGAAAGGGTCTATTGGTACACAATGTCTTGCTCCTTATAGTGATTACATGTGATACATGTATATTCTATACTTATAATATCTCTCATGATATTTTTCAGATTATTGAGAAAATTTCAGTACCTGTTAAATCCACGACAAGTGTATGATATGTTGAAAGGAGGACCAATGCAAGGGTAATTATAAATTTAGTGTTTCATGTCTAAATGGAACCTTGTTTGTCCATGATAAACAGGTCTATTATATTGATTGTGGAAATAAAAGTGATTATTAACTGTGAAATTATTTTCCATAATTTCACTCTATGAAGTGACGTCACAGTTGATATACTAACGTTATTGTGAAGTTAAAGTCTTGGCCGATTACATTCAGAACATAGTTTGTGCAGTGAATTTTAAATTAAACCATTAAAGTAAGGAACTCTATAAAACAAAAAACAATAACTAATCCCATATTCTGATTATCGAAATTATTCAACTCATGATCAAAATTTGCTGAAATTCATCATGTGCTTTGCGCATTTGTGAATTACTGCATTATTAAACCATTTGTTAAATATTTTGTGATATTCAGCATCTCCGATAAGTTATAGTATAGTATTGTTTATAGAGGATATCTTGTATATTCTTTTGGTAATAGGGTCTGTAAGTCTCGTCATGTGATACCGAGATTTCACAATAAAATTGAAATTCGAAAACGTTTCCCGCCAAAACATGACGTTTTTGGATTATGACGTTTAATTTTTAGCTCACCTGAATATGCCAGGGTGAGCTTTTGCCATCACTTGGCGTCCATCCGTCCATCCGTCCTCCGTCCGTCCGTCCGTCGTAAACTTTTCATTCAAAGATCTTCTCCTCTGAAACCACTGGGCCAATTGGGACCAGACTTGGTCACAATAGTCCTTGGGTGGTCCCCTTTAAAAATTGTATCCGGCTTGTCTGTATCTAATCCAAGATGGCCGCCAGTGGGGAACATAGTTTTAACATTGGACCCTATGGAAAAGACATTCAAAGATCTTCTTCTCAGAAACTACCAGTCCAATTATAACCAAACTTAGAGACAATGGTCCTTAGATGGTCCCTTCCAAAAAAGGTATCCGACAGGTCCGTATCTATTCCAAGATGGCCGCCAGTGGGGAACATAGTTTTAACATTGGACCCTATGGGAAAGACATTCAAAGATCTTCTTCTCAGAAACTACCAGTCCAATTATAACCAAACTTAGACACAATGGTCCTTAGATGGTCTCTTCCAAAAAGGTATCCGACAGGTCCGTACCTAATCCAAGATGGCCGCCAGCGTGGAACATAGTTTTAACATTGGACCCTATGGAAAAGACATTCAAAGATCTTCTTCTCAGAAACTACAAGTTCAATTATAAACAAACTTAGTCACAATGGTCCTTAGATGGTCCCTTCTATAAAAGGTATCCGGCAAGTCCGTACCTATTCCATGATGGCCGCCAGCGGGGAACATAGTTTTAACATTGGACCTTATGGAAATTACATTCAAAGATCTTCTTCTCAGAAACTACCAGTCCAATTATAACCAAGCTTAATCACAATGGTCCTTAGATGGTCCCTTCTAAAAAAGGTATCCGACAGGTCCATACCTAATCCAAGATGGCCGCCAGCGGGAACATAGTTTTAACATTGGAACCTATGGAAATTACATTCAAAGATCTTCTTCTCAGAAACTACCAGTCCAATTATAACCAAACGTAGTCACAATGGTCCTTAGATGGTACCTTCCAAAAAAGGTATTCGGCAAGTCCGTACCTAATCCAAGATGGCCGCCAGCGGGGAACATAGTTTTAACATTGGACCCTATGGGAAAGACATTCAAAGATCTTCTTCTCAGAAACTATCAGTCCAATTATAAGCAAACTTAGTCACAATGGTCCTTAGATGGTCTTTCCCAAAAAAGGTATCCAGCAGGTCCGTACCTCATCCAAGATGGCCGCCAGCGGGAACAAAGTTTTAATATTGGACCCTATGGAAAAGACGATCAAAGATCTTCTCGGAAACTACCAGTCCAATTATAACCAAACTTAGTCACAATGGCCCTTAGATGGTCTGTACTTCATCCAAGATGGCCACCAGTGGGAACATAGTTTTAACATTGGACCCTATAATATACATTCAAAGATCTTCTCAGAAACTACTGGTCCAATTAGAACCAAACTAAGCCACAGTGGTCCTTAGGAGGTGCCATCCAAAAAAATGTATCTAGCAGGTCCATACCTCATCCAAGATGGCCACCATCTGGAACATAGTTTTTACATTGGCCCTTTTGATTTTAAGGGGAACCTCTGCCCAAATGTTTGAATTTTTATTTGTGGTCTGATTGTTTCAATTTCAGCATTATGTATTACCTTGATTGTAAGGGGAACCCCTGCCCAATTTTTTTTGAATGTTGTTCTGTTATGGGTTGTAATGGATGGTGGATCTTTCAGTTGCCATGGAAACCAAACAAGAATACTGTAATTTTAGAAAAAAAGAAACAGGCTCTTGAGAGCCTCTTGTTTGTTTGATACGTCATATATAGTCATGGAAAATGCAACTTCCCGGGTACAAAAATTGTACCCGAAAGTTTCAAAATTAAACGAGACTTACAGACCCTATTACAATTAAATGGTGTCTATGATGAAACAAGGACACTGCTAGGCAAGTCTTTTATAAAGAAGTACATGTATGTAAATTAATATTGGCATTATCTGCCCGATACTTACTTAACACACACTGTGGACAACTTAAGTCCTAATTTTGTTGTTCTGATAATCTTGAATATACTTTAAAGGTAACAAATACTTACATATGGCTGCAAAGTTACTGTTAGGTTTCAAATTCTTTCCTAATTTGTTCTTTAACTTCAGACATGATTTTCCCTGCTACACAGTGGAATAAGACTTTTTTGCCTGCAGTTTTTGCTTTACATTTACTCTTTTTTTCTGCTAACAGAAAATGGTGTCTGTACACAAACATCGAGTCTTATCTACATGTTGTGTATCTTTAGTTTGAGTTAAGGTAGCACAACAGTCTTTTAAAGGAAATTGGCGGCACCCGACTTTGAATACCTATAACTTTGTTATTAGTAAAGATACAATGACAAATAAAGTATCAAATAAAAGGAAAAGGAATTAACTTCCTTTTAAAGTTCATCTCGATATTATTCTTTTAAAGTATCAGTGTTTAAATTTCCACATTTGGCAAAAAATTGGGATTTTTGTGCTATATTTTTAAAATCAAAATATTGCTTACAGCTCTACAGGTAGCTGAATTCTGTTTACTGAAAGAACCATCAAATTGCAACAAAACCGTGTCTCAGATTTTTGATATAGGATCTGGTTGGAAAATAAATGAAAGTTAAATTTTACTCTGAGAAATTTTTATTTTTCAAATTTTAAATTTTATTTAATTTCGAACTAGACCCCGTTAAAAAAATCTTAGACATGGTTTTGCAGCAATTGACAGGTTCTTTCAGATAAAGTAAACAGAATTCAGCTACCTCTAAAGTTGTAAAAGTTATTTTCATTTTAAAAATATAACCCTTAAAGCAAAATATTTTGCCAAATATGGAAATTTTGGCATTGATATTTAAAAGGAATACTTTTGAAAATAGTGTTAAGACAATTTAATCTTTTTCCTTTCATTTGATACCTCATTTGTTATTGTATCTTTACTGGTAACAAAGTTATGGGCATTCAAAGTTAGGGACTGACATTTTCCTTCAAAAGACTGTTGTGCTACCTTAACTATTGGAGAACCCTGGTTTCAGTATCTCCACATTTAGGTGTATGTCTCTGTAATTTAACATTTGTCTCATGTGGTAATCAGTTTTTATGACTGCAAAAACAAGGATTGTTTGGATATATCTTATGAAGACACCCTCCCTTTTAATCTGATTATCTTTAATTAAAGATCATATTTTTAGTTCGCCTCAACGAAGTTGAGGGGGACTATTGGAGTACCCACGGCGTCCGCGTCCACGTCCACGTCTTTGTCCACGTCCGCATTTGGGTATATATCTTGGTATCTATACAGGGTAGGGTCACCAAACTTTGCATGCAGGTGCATCTTAGGCTATCTCACAGCCCACAGAAAATTAGGTCTCTCTGACTTATATTTTCCACTTGAGTGGCTTGCATTTAAATTTACATCCAAGTTCATATCTGAGTAACTATGCATAGTATGATCATCTAACTGCGCATGTGCATGCATCTCTGATGATAGGTCAGCATCCAGGCAAAATTAGGTCACTTTGACCTACATTTTCCGCTTGACTGACTTACATTCAAGCTTAAGTCCGAGTTCAGATCTCAGTCACTGTACATGGTAGGATCATCTAACCATGCCCATGCATGCCTCTCCGATGGTAGGTCAGCATCCAGACATAATTAGGTGACTTTGACCTACATTTTCCGCTTGACTGACTTATTTTCATGTTTACGTACATGGTAGGATCATCTAACCTTGCACATGCATGCATCTCTGATGGTAGGTCAGCATCCAGGCAAAATTAGGTCACTTTGACCTACATTTTCCGCCTGACTGACTTACATTCAAGTTTACGTCCGAGTTCATATCTCAGTCACTGTACATGGTAGGATCATCTAACCTTGCACATGCATACATCTCTGATGGTAGGTCAGCATCCAGGCATAATTAGGTCACTTTGACCTACATTTTCCGCTTGACTGACTTACATTCAAGCTTACGTCCGAGTTCATATCTCAGTCACTGTACATGGTAGGATCATCTGACCTTGCACATGCATGCATCTCCGATGGTAGGTCAGCATCCAGGCAAAATGAGGTCACTTTGACCTACATTTTCTGCTTGACTGACTTACATTCAAGTTTATGTCCGAGTTCAGATCTCGGTCACTGTATATGATACAATCATCTAATCTTGACCATGCATGCATCTCTGATTGTATGTCAGCATCCAGGCATAATTAGGTCACTTTGACCTACATTTTCCGCTTGACTGACTTACATTCAAGTTTATGTCCGAGTTCAGATCTCAGTCACTGTACATGGTAGGATCTTCTAACCTTGCACATGCATGCATCTCTGATGGTAGGTCAGCATCCAGGCAAAATTTTGTCAAGTTCTTGTCAGGGATCAGATCTCAGGTACTGTACATGGTAGGATCATCTTGCATGTGCATGTGCATGCATCTGTGATGATAGCTCAGCATTCAGACAAAATTAGGTCACTTAAACCTACATTTTACTCATGGATGACTTACATTAATGTATACATCCGAGTTCATAGCTCAGTTACTGTACATTGTTGGTACAGGTAACCTTGCTAATGCATGCAATTTTGATAGTATGTAGGCATCCAGTCAAAATTTGGTTGCTGCTACAAAGTGCCATAACGAGGCAAACTTTGTAATCCTTGATTACCTATGTTTTTCACATGTTGTAGGTTACAGTTCTTCAAAGATGTACCAGGGGCTAGAATATTAGTCTGTGGTGGAGATGGTACTGTGGGATGGCTCATTGATGCTATGGGTAATTATACTGCAATGCTACAAAAGTGATATGGAATTTCATAGAATTTCATGGAATTTCACATTACATGTGTTTTGGTTTAATGGATTTAGAAATTCAAAGTCCGTCCTCATAAATGACGTTGAGCTAACTGTAACAGTAGCCTCATAATAATATGGTTTGACCAATCAGTAACATTTCAAAGAATGACAATCCCATAATGCCGTTGCATTTCTAAATCACTGTCCATTATACAGACTTATGGAAAGGAAATCAATCAAAAGAAGAAAATTCAGAAAAAAATTCAAAGAAAATTGTATTCATACAGATAAAAAGTGATTGAAATCTTTTGAAATTTTTCCAAAAGTTTGATATAGATGTGCTGAGATATCATTTATACAAAATGAAGGCAATTTCTGCATTTTCGAATGGCTGATTTGGGATTCAGGGAAGTTTGGGTTGACAACTATGAAATCAGTTAATAGGATAAACAAAAATTATAGATTTATCCATGAGGATTCCAAGATACAACATGAGTATTTGAATACAAAGCTTCAAGTGAAAATTAAAAACCAATTTTGAAAATTACTGGATACCAGTTTGTGTCTGTTCTGTGA
>MJUU01038896.1:0-13786 GCA_002080025.1 Modiolus philippinarum | reverse complement strand
AATACTTTCTAACAATGATCAGATCAAAAACTATTCTTGCTGTTCAGGAACTTTTATTGGCACTTCTAAAAATAAAAAGTTTATATATGCATGACCGCCTTCCTTTTGAGCTATTTATAGAAGAGTGGGGATACCCCCTTTAAAGTTCACAATGTCTGCATAGAATGGGAAAAAATCCATCTTTTTAAAAAAATCGCCAAAAAATAACATTTTTTAATTATTTATTGAAAGACTACAAAGAGTAGATAGCATTAAAATGTGAAAGACTTGGTTAATTTACATCTTATCATGCAGCAAAGCCAATCCTTACTTTACCTATCATTCAATTTCTTGGGTACACATATAAAGAAACTGGTTCCCTTACTGAATTCCTTCCTTTTTACCTATCCTCACTCCAATAGAGAAGAGAACCTGTCCAATACACCTTGTTGGACAAGATAAGTCACAGCTTAGATTAAGTGAATAAAGAATTTGCATATTGATCTTTTGACCTTGAGCTTATCTTGGTTTTTACATGCCTACCCTAAATGATAAAATTAACCATTTTCAATCTCTTATTTTGAACATGCCATTTTATGACTCAAAGTTATTTTTATGGTGATATTGTTTTAATTTCAATTTATGTAATGTAAAACCATGCAACAAATGTAGTACAGAAGGTCTCAGTGATTTACTTGCTTCTATTTCAGACTAAACCTTTTTTTTGGATTTATCTCATTTATGACCAATGACCAGTCTATCTGGACTTTGATTTGTGTAATCTTGTGCTTTGTTCCTTCGGTATCTTGCACAAGAAGTTCTTGTATTCTTGATCATTTAAATGGTGTATTTGATTTCTTATTTCCCCTCAATTATAATTTTAAATCACACAATTATCCACATGGTATAGTATTATTTGATTAGCCAAGAACAAATTAGCCATACATTGCTTTGTGCACACCCCTACACTGGTTGAACCATTCTGCCATAGTCTTAAGATTATGATTTAAGTATATTTTCCTTTAATATTGGTTCAATTAAGTATCAACTAATCTAAAATGGCACATTAAGACTCAAGTTTACATGAAATGGTGAAGTACAGGCCCATTATCTTTACTAATGATGAAATTTCACCCATTTTGAACCTATAATTGGAAAATAATGAAGTGAATTTGCATCAAATTTGTAAAATAAAACCAGTAGGAGACATTGTATTGAACATTTTATATCAAAATATATCAAAGTATGACAAAAGGAAGGGAAGATTTCACCAAAAATTAAATATTGATTATTCGCACCAAGTTTTGGACAAATTTTCCCCTTTCCAATTTGTCGCGAATCAAAAGTCCAAATAGATGGCTAAATCACTGCGAAAAGTTCAAATGAGCACACAAGAACATGTTGGAACCAATAAAATATCTTTTGCAATATTTCACTATGTCTGGCATTGGAAACTAAATGGTATTTCTAAAAAAATCTTTAAAAAAATAAAATCTGCCGACTAAGCAATATTTCCATACTGGTTTGCTAGATTTTACTTTCAATCTTATATTACTCCAGATATCAATACTCAGTATCATATCAGTCATTTAAATATAGCAATATTCATCTAAAACCAAAATTAAGGGAAAACAACATTTTAGCTATAGGGAACAAGGAAGGAATTAATTTCCCATTACCCACAATGCTAATATATTTCAGATTTACAGTACTTTCTAACAATGATCAGATATAAAACTATACTTGCTGTTCAGGAACTTTTATTGGCACTTCTAAAAATAAAAAGTTTATATATGCATGACCGCCTTCCTTTTGAGCTATTTATAGAAGAGTGGGGATACCCCCTTTAAAGGTCACAATGTCTGCATAGAATGGGAAAAATCCATCTTTTTTTAAAAAATCGCCAAAAAAATACTGTGAAGTGCTAAACATTTTTTAATTATTTATTGAAAGACTACAAAGAGTAGATCGCATAAAAATGTGAAAGATTTGGTTAATTTACATCTTATCATGCAGCACAGCCAATCCTTACTTTACCTTTACCTTTAATTCCTTGGGTACACAGATAAACAAACTGGTTCCCTTACTGAATTCCTTCCTTTTTCCCTAAAGATTCCCTCTCAATGTATTTGATTTTTTTTTCGTATATATAGTATCAGAAATGTATTCCGGGTTGAACACAACTCAGAAGTCCCGTATTGTCTAATTCCTGCTAGTATTTAAATTCCATCCATTTCAGTACAAAAGACAGGCTTCAATTATACTAAATTTTCCTATAGGCCTGTTTCCAATGGAATGAAAATAAATATTGATTCATTTCTAAGACCAAATTCAATCAACCACATAATTTCGGTAAATAAAACACTAGATGGAACTACTTCAGTGGTTGGTAAGTATATTTTATCAAAGAATTTACATAGAAAATTCTTCTAGAACGTTGTTCCAACTGCTTGGTATATATACCTTATCACTTTGTTATACCCCCCGCTTTAGCGGACGGTATATAGTGATCATAGTAAATCCGTTCGTTCGTTATTCCGTCCGCCCTAGGGTACACACTTGGTGACATTTCCTCCTAGACCACTTGGGGAAATTCAATGAAACTTTCAAAGAATGTTCTGAACACATTGCCATTGTGCACCATCTATTTAAAATATTGAGTTGATCTTTTTGGGGGAAGTGAGGGTATATATTTTGTGGGCTCTGTTTTCTAGTGTATATTGTGAAAACATAGTCACATGCCACAATGCACCAAGGAACTCCACAAAAAAAAAAAAAAAAAAAAAAAAAAAAAAAAAAAATAAAAACAAAAAAAAAACAAACAAAAAAAAGGACAAACTTAAACGATGATAGAAACTCGGAACAGCCGATCTTGGTACCGGCACCAGCAAAAGCCAGAGGTAGGGTTAAACCGGTTTATGGGTATCCAAACCTCCCCTTTCTCTGAAATCTATTTTAACAATATTTCAGAGGTCATTACAACGTTGTCTCAGGTGTTTGTCAATTCGGAATGATCTCGATACCTAGGTAATAGGCTTCAACAAAAGCCAAACAATCCTTGGCTCATTAAAGAATTTTGCGATCAATCAAGAATTCATTAAAAAAAATAGAGAAGTTTTTTGGAAAACCATCGAACGATTAAAAATAAATAAACAGAGGCCTATTTTTGAGTCTGTCTCGCTCTATTAATGGCTACTGATCTAATAAGATTTGCCACAGGTTTTAATAACAAATCTCAGGTGACAGTCAATTGGTATTAAAATCAGTCATTTGGTACATAACTGTCATGTTAACGTGACTAGTTATATCACTTTGATGTATGGAACGGTTTTTTTTAAAAGTAACAATTTACGAGAGTTTTATGTTAAACTATACTCAACATTGGAGTTTCTGATTGGTACCAACATGCAAATTTGGTAGATAGCCATCAAGTTGTCATACCTAATTAATATCTACTTGAAACGGACTTCAAGACATATCAATTTACAACATTTTCTCATAGGGTCCAATGTTAAATTATGATCTGCAGTTGTTGCCATCTTTGATGTAAAAAGGGTACTTAAATACGTTTGTTACCATACCCAGTTATTATCAACTGCATTTATGAAAAAGTTTCCAAGAATCAACAATTCACCATATATTCCTAAAGGATCCTTGTTAAACTACATGTTTGTTTCCCGGTGGCAGCGATTTTGGATTTCTGATTAGTTAACATATGCCACGTTTGGTAGATGACCATCATTTTACTAGTACCATGTCGAGTTTATAACAACTTGATATATGGAAGGAATTTCAAGAATGAGCAATTGACAGCATTTTTCGATAGAGTCTGATGTCAAACTAAGATTTGCAGTGGCGGCTATTTTGGATTTGTGACAAATACATAAAATGTAATAGATGACCACATTGTTACCATGCCAAGTAAATATTAACTTGCTTAATAACACGGTCTTCAAGAATTAGCAATTTATGACTTTTTTTAATTTTCCTTTGATACAAAGTAAACTAAGATCAGCACTGGCGGTCATATTGGATTAATAATCAGTGCAAAACTCCTACACTTGTTTAATTATTATCATGTTACCATAATAAGGTAATATTAGTTTGATACATGAAACGGTTTTTAAGAAGTAGCAAATGATTGTCAATACTTTCGCGTACTTCCTATTTCAAACCACGTTCCCCGATCGTGGTCATGTTGGATGACCTACTAACTGTTGGCCTTTTGTAGAAATTGAATGCTTTTGCTATTCAAGCTTTAACTGTATATCGAATCGTTTTAGACATATGAGATAAAATGAAGAAAAAAATCCGTAAAATGTTGACAAATCAGAGCAGTTTCATTGTAAATTGTGGCATGTGACTGTAGTGCCCGACCATTGTAGGTATTAACTGTTATCATGTTTTTGTAATCCCACATGGATATATTGTATTTGATTTTCTTCAAAATTTCCAGATACGTAGTTCTTAAAATTCTGAAGGCTTTTGCTAATTTAAAATACTGCTGAAATTTTGTTTTAATAAAAATACTTAAGTTTTGAAAATTTTATGGAAATGGCAAAAACTCCAAAACAAGTTTCGGATTTTCTTCAAAATTACAGAGACCTTGGCGGTCGAGTGGTTAAGGTAGTTCTACTACCTATACAACCACTGTAGTCTATCACCACTGTGGTGTGAGTTCGCATCCCGCTTTGTACATTACAAAAAGGGTGCACCCTTCTTACAATCGTTAGTGATAAGGTATGTCAGTTACCTGCTCAAGGTCGGAAGTTATCCTCGGGCACTACGGCTTCCAGCACGCACCACTAACACTGACCGTCATGAGATAGCTGAAATACTGCTGAAAGTGACGTTAAATCCCATATCAATCAATCAATCAATCAATCAATCAAAATTGCATGGCGAGTAGACTTGCCTTGCTGATAATTTTTTTAATCGTGTCAGATTTTTAATATCTGTTACGGGTTTTGACTTATTTGCAATGTGATGTTCAGAAAACTTATGCATCCAAGACTAGATGGTAAATGTGTTTAATAAGATTAAAAGTAAGTATTCAACTATCCGAAATTCAGGATGATGGGCTAAGCCAAACTCTTTTTATCATTTTCAAAGATGACTTAAAATTCATATTTTCATACCGGTTTTAAATTTTCTTTTGCACTTAAGGGGCCTATATACGAGATAAGTCATTTATTGTATGCAAGAGATTCGGGTCTTTTTTAAAGTCTCCTGCACGTTTTCATCACCATCTCGATTGATTAACTGTATTGAGGACTTGAGGCTCTCCGTGAACATCAAGAAGACCAATATACTGTAAAGCAACTTATTTTTGCGAGCGATTTATTTTTGCGATCTTCGCGAGTGATAAAATATCGTGAAAAAAAATTTTAAAAATCGAAAAAAAAGTCGTCGAGCGCATAACCAGAAGGGACAAAACGCGAAAAAAGTATCCGCGAAAATAAGTTGGTAAACAGTAATGTGTTTATCTTCTGAAAGTAATAAATCTCAAACATTACCGTGCTTTTATTTTGAAATCAGTATTTTTGAACTTACGATACTGTGTCAAATAATATCTTATGGTACTTATTGATCACTATGGTAAATTAATTGTAACCCCAAGTGAGTAAGAGGAAAAGGCTAATACATTATCTATGAAAATTTCTGTAAAATATTTACACATTTCATTTCCGCTTTTATTAAAAACATGTCACACCACTTATCTTCAGTGGCATTTTTTTCAACAAATTTTTCTTTATCTGGTTCATATATATGCGTATATTATTTTCCAAAGAATTACACGTTTGACTGGAACATTTAAAAAAAGCAATCGCTGTGTGGTGGTCACTTTTATTAATTGGTACATCAAATACATGTACATCTGCATACAATGACACTAGTGATTTATAAGTCATTATCGAATCCAATGATGTCCTTGTACGTTCATAAATGTAATGGAAATCTCGAAAATAAAATTCCGAACTTAAAAACGTTACCCCGACCATGGGTATCACCGTCTATCAAATCTTTGTCTGAGTCCAAAATGTCTCTTTTTTGAAGCACTCGTATTCAAGTGAATATCTGTGATAGTTTGATATCAAATTCATCGCTTCATCCCTTATTATTTTTGTGTCACCTGCGTTCACGGAGTGGCGACATTAAGGGATCACTATCTGTCGTCGGCGGAGTCCCATAAAATTCTGCCAGATTTTTACATGTAAGAGAGTTTTGGATCTCTCGCATGGCCACTTTCTGCTTGATGGAACTAAGAATATTTTTGTGTCTTAGAATTTTCTATCACATTTAATTCTGTAACCACTTTTCCAGCCTTTTGCAATTGTGCTAGGAATATCAGAATGGAGACTTATACCGTGTAAGAAAGTTTCGGATCTCTCGAATGCTGACTTCCTGTTTGACTTGGAGTTTGTTTTGCATCTTGATGGAACATTTCTGTCACATTTTTTTAAGAAACCACATATCCCAGCCTTCTGCAGTTCAACATGGAGTATTAGTATGGGGACCTTTACCGTGTAACAGACCGTGTAAGAGAGTTTAGCATTTCTTACTTGCAATTTTTCTGTTTGGAAGAATTTAGAATATTTTTTCTTCTTAAAAAAATGACTAAGTTTTCTCGGGAACCACATATCCCAGCCTTCTGCAATTTTGGGAGAACATGGGATATCCCGCATGCCCACATCTTGTTTGACTGTTCTTAGAATAATCTTTTCGGGTCCTGTAAATGTCTGTCACATTTTTCCTATGGAACCACATAATCCAGCCTTCTGCAATTAAGTATGGAATGTCAGAATGGGGGACACGTACCGTGCAAGAGTTTGTGATCTCTTGCATACTTTCTTGCTGTTTGCCAAAACTTGACGGACCTCATGTCTGCCCCTGATTACTTACTATTCAGTTAAAACTTCGGATATTTAAATTTCAAATAGAAATGGAGTTTTCTAGACAATTTCAGATTGAGGACCAGGACTTTGTTTAATACTTCCAATAATTAAGATTAAATGAAATGTGTATAACAGGAACATAGTATTAATGTTGAAGCCGAAACCCTGGAAGTCACAGAGACGACAAAGAAATAGGCACGATATTGGTAAGTTCAGTTCTTTAGTTCTTTGATAGTATATGTTTACCATTTCCATGTGTATAATATGGACATAGATTTAAACACTGGAAGACTGGGAATGAGATGCGGAGAAACAAAATAGCGCCAAATACGGGACTTTTGAGTCGTGTTCACTCCGTAAACATTTTTGTGTATTATGCGAAAAAAAAATCAATACCTTGAGAGGGAATCATTGATTAATTAACACTGTTGAGCTTAGGGTGATTTGTATTCAATCTATTTGTAGCGCTTGTGGTTAATTGATTTTCGTCAATTAAAATTTAGTTCCATAATTTTCATGTAGTACATATTATAAGTGCACTTCAATTTCATAAATAGTTTGTTTTTAGGTGGTATATACATGTATATTTATTTCAATATGTCAGGGATCCAGTTATCTGTCTTGAGGAAATCGTTTCCGCCTTCAATTACACAAGAGTTCCTATCTCGAAAGTCCCGTATTGGTAAGTACGATCGTCTTAATCAGATCTTAACATACATTACCGATATCTTATTTGCATGTTAATGTTAAAGTTCCCTTGGATGCCCTGTATGTCTGTATACAAAATATCAGATATTCCTACACGAGCAAAGCAATAGAATATAAAATGGGCAAGCATAGGCTAATACACAAGTTATACAAACCACACACTTAAACCCACTAAAACGCATATCATTAGATACATGTAATGATCAATTGTATATACAAATAAATATTTACATTTTGAGAGAAAAAAAGTACAAAAAATGGAAACATTCATTATATACATTTTGCGGTTGGTTCGGTCGAATAAGCCAACACATTATAAGGAAAAAATAAAATATTCGTGGAAGGAATGAAAAAGCCACACTATATTTGATTAAAATTTAATATCCCCTTAAAACAAACAGACAACGGTAACAGTGCTACCATATAAAATTTAGTAAACACTCTTTTGATTGCTTATTTAAACTATATTACATTATCACAACATCATAAACAAATACTGTGTTTCTATACTGTAAACACATTCATTATATGTCTAAACTTTATAATATTTACAGACCTGTCAAGTCTCACGCTTTGGGCGTGAGAGTCACGCTTTCCAACCTCAAATCACGCTCTCACACTCATCCCTTTCAATGTCACGCTTTTTAAATTTTCAAGAAAAATATATTCACCGTGTATCATCCGTACACAGGATATAGATACCAGCTAGGACTAGTTTCCGTTGAAATTTCAATGGAATCTATCATTAGTGTACGGTGGTACCAGTGTATAGCTACTTAGTAGCTATAAACTGGATCCACGTACACTAATGGTAACCATAATTGAAATTTAAATGAAAACCAGTCCTGGTACCTATATCCTGTGTACGGATGATACACGGTGATATTTCAAATAGAAAATTGATCTTTTCATGATTAGAAGAACCAGAAATTTGATGTTGTTTCTATACTCTTTCATACAAATGGTTCATTTTCGATACTTATCTACTAAATAAAACAACATTTTCATTTGAGGTCACAGATATGAAAGCAAATTTCATTTTTTATGACAAGAATTTTGTCTCAAATTCTTTGCTATGACCACCTGATATGCTCTCAGAATGTACCATTTTGCATCTTCGAAAATAAAATCTTGCAGGACAAACCCCTAGATCCCCGGTCTCATTCTGGGAACCCAAACCCCCTTGACAGCTCTGTATTGATTTTATTCATTTCTGCCCCCAAATATACTATGTATAAATTTACCTTGCGGAGTATTGCGGGGTTTGTCGTGATTGATAGATTTGAAGGGCTGTGAAGTTATAGGCTATTAGTATGCTTTTCAGGTGTACAAATCTATCAAGTATCCTTTTAATACAAATACAATATTTTATGACAATGTATCAAGTTCTATTAGATATATTCATTTTTGGGGGGTTTTATTTGTTGTTATTTTGACGAATCATACGAGGATTTATTGGAAAAAGCAATTGCAATTCCTTTAAATGCAAAAATTGCATAACGTCTGCACAGAAAGGGTATTTATATTTTTAAGTCAACCTTGTACAAGTCAGGTGGTACAAGTCATTTATTTTCAATAAATGTCGCATCAAATTTCCCATTTGCGATGAGGCTGAAACTCGAAAGCCCTGAAAATCTATACATGGCAAAACTTTGTAGTCATCCGAAGAACTGCTGATAGAAAATAACGAATTAATATGCTTTATTGGCCTTAGAGAACTGATTTGATCAAGGGGGATAGAAAGTACAATTTATCAAAAGTTAATAAAAAATCACAGGCAATTGCATAATCACGTGAATATAATCGAAATGGGTGGTTTTCGTATGGGTGCCCAGTTCAACTCATGTGTGAAATAGCCAATCGAGGTAAACAAATACATTCGTCGATTCGACAAATACGAACAGAATACTATGAAGATAATCGGAATGTGTGATTTCGTCAATCTGAATAAAATCATATTCTCATCTTGCTCCCGTTACTCACGCAGCGACATATTAGTAAACGGGAGCAAGATGAGAATATGATTTTAATCAGATTGTGATTTCGTATGCATGTATAAATACACATGACACAGGTAAATAAATGTTATTTTCATCTTTGACAAAGTTGTACGCCACAGTATTACTGGATTTATTACAAGACACATGGACGTAAATACTGTGAATATTTATGGACTATATCAATATCAATTCTATATAGCAACACCGTCAATATTCGACTTACAAAAAAGGATTTTGAAAGAAATTTACGCACTATATTTTGATCGGAAATACGTTGATAGGCCTGAATCCTCACGTGACTTTCGCGGATGGTTTAACAACTCTCCGCCTTCGGCTTACGAGTTAAAAATCGCCCAAACCCCTACCCCTTAAAATTCGAATGGTCGCCCCTTATTTAAATATATCAAATATATCAATCAGACATATTGTGGAATGATAGTAATATACCATATATTGACCATACAAAATATAAGCCATATATTAATTTATAATTTCCAAAATAAAAGATCCAAAGTGCCCGCTGAAACATTACTAACAAATAGCACAAGAAAAAAAATCGTGGTAGACCATCTTGAGGGATAATAATTAATTCTAAACCTCATATCCGAAGTTAAATGGCTGAAGTTTAAAGATCTGATACTTCTATTTCGTTCAAACTATCCATGATAAATCTATATATATAATATATATGTATATTAATCTATGTAAATTCTAAAACCTAATAATTAATTCTCTCCATCGTAGTCTTGTCCTTTATTTGGTATTACTACTTATTCGGATTTCGTTTGGTATTATGCGTTTTAAACATTTCTTGAAATTATGGATTTCCTATGTTTGGGTTCTAGTGCTGCTGATGAGGAATTACCATACCGAAATGACCATACGGCTCATTAAAATTATTGCAGTTGGGGTTAATATATGTTTTATGTTCTCATGTTCATTTACTCAATGAACTATTCTATTGCCTTTCGTAATATATGTAGAAAAATTAAAAATCATAGCACAGTAAAGTATCTGAATAGATGTTCTCAAAATTATCAGAGGAGATTTCTGAATATATGGGAAACATTTTATTTTGTTAAATGGTGACTTCAACACTAAAACATGACAGGAACATTACCATATTATACATGATATTACAAATAAATAGTTCTAAGATTGTAAGATCCCTAACTTTAAGTTGACATGGAAAGTTATTTTTAGAAATTTGCAAAAAATCTTCGGGATTTTCATTAAAAAATTCATGATTGTCCGAAAAAAGGGGGGTTCAACCCCCGGAACCCACCCCCATCCACTTGGATCCGCCAGTAATTCCACCATATTATAACCTTATCAGCAGCATTGATCACTAATTATGTACAACTACTCCAATAATTATTTGTTAGTACTTAATGACCGTTTGGATCTTATTTAAAATTTCGGTTTTCATACTTACCCGAAAAGTGGCTGCTAGCAATTTGGCTGCTAGCTTCTAAAAAGTTGATAGTCGTATGCGTTTATTTGGTTTTTAGACATATAAAAGTGGCTGCTAGCTTTTGGCTGCTAGAAATTGGCTGCTTGCTTCAGCCTGGTTAAAATTTTGTAGCGATTTCTTCATGGTTTATAAAAACTATTTTGCATTATCATAACATCGTAAACAAATACTGTGTTTCTATACTGTAAAGCACATTCATGGGGGATGGAGATGGGGGTGGGGTGGGAGGAGACAGGAGTTAACAATGCACGTATATAAAACATTACGAATATTTTCATTTTATGTATAAATATGATAAATTGATAATACTCATTTGTTCCCCAAATACACCATGTATATCATGTTCCTAGCAGATAATTAAAAGAAATGTGGGATTTTACCTGGATTGATAGACTACTTAGGCTGCTAAGTCAGTCCGAAAAGTCATTGTGTGAAATTATCTCCCTTGTAAACATGCTAATGAGGTGGGCGTCTACTTCATCAGCCATATTTTAGAAACACGCCGTCTGTTGATGGTCCATAGTAACGGCTAGTTATTAAGCTTGTTCGGGTATATAAATCACAAAGGAACGATGCATTATTAAAACAAAAACATTTACAAAATAAAAGTTAACAATTGGTCTGCTATTGCACGTTAAATTGTTTATAGTTGATGTCAAATGTCTTCACTGCGACAACACAAAAATTAACCTGGCGACAATAAAATATTATTAAAAGGCAAAAAATTACCGGGGCGGACACAATTTCTGTATTAAAAGATAGCCAAAGGATTAATCTTGAAGGGAAAATATGAAATAATTGATTTCAAAGATGTATATTTTCAAGATCCAAAATGATATCGCGTAACCAAGGAATAAGTGAGGGTGGTATTTTCCATTGTGTTCATTATTTGGCGGTAAATGTTATTTATAAACACTGCCGAGGCACTCACATGATTCAATGTACCCCATTATGGTAAAAGCATACGAAATTAACGGGAATGTTTCTAGATTTCTGTATCTAAATATTTATTTGGAGCCGTAGTAGAATGTTTACTGTTCAATTTAATACATTAAAACAAACTATAGACAAAAATGAAATTACGATACCTGAATGGGCCTCTGACTTGTAAGTTGTAATCATGACGTATGTAGGTAAATTCGATTTCATTTCTAAAAATAGAGCCAGTATTGTAGCAGAATACACTAGCTTTGGGGTTTTATTCTGGGTAAATGCGTGGAAGGGCGGAAATGAAAATTTGCACACGTATTCATCAATTCTTTATGAATCAGTATGCCAATTTTGGAGAAAATCCGGAGATGTATATTTAATTCATCCAGAATTATAGACACCGAATTCAGTCCACTTAAACCGCAATTTACGCACTAATTACAAACTTGACAATCAAACGGCGAATATTTACATTATTTCTATACCTTAATGAAATACATGATTTAAAAAATCATTCAATTTTCCTGTTAGAAACAACTTTTTGGAATTTGTAACTACGGAAAACAATCTGAGTAGACCTTTTTTTGTTTC
This sequence comes from Modiolus philippinarum, assembly GCA_002080025.1. Classification (NCBI taxonomy): domain Eukaryota; kingdom Metazoa; phylum Mollusca; class Bivalvia; order Mytilida; family Modiolidae; genus Modiolus; species Modiolus philippinarum. The sequence continues at coordinate 1,208 of MJUU01038896.1, read as the reverse complement.
GTTTAATGAAGAGTTCCATTCTAATCACTTATTGGCCTGTAAGTCAGACACTAAAACTATGCTCTTCAGCTGCACAAATCTAGCAAGTGTCCAGAATAAATTACAATATGTGATGTCAATATACCGATATAGAGTCATGGAGACCATCAGATTTCAGACACGGGAAACTCCATTTGGTAAGTAGTCACATGCCTGTACATGTAATAAAAATGCCTCTAGGGTCATTTTCTTTTTCAGTCTTGGCTGAGTATTTTTGGTGCCTTTAAGGATATGGTAAATATCTCTTTATGACCTCTGATTTACTGTTTCTTGCTATACCGATGTCGTTTGATCTACTAATGTCATCAGTTGTGAGATTCAAACCAAGTTTGTTATTACACATGCCATTTGTTGTACTGGGTGTTTTACCCTTCCAATGTTCATCAACAGGATCTTTTATGTTATGAAATCATACACTTATTCTATATGAATATTTATCCTGGTTTTCAATTTTGTATTCCAGGTTTTCAACAAACATTTCCATGTGATTGGACTGATTAACTTGTAAGCTTTGCAGTTAATGTTGCGCGGGGTGTTAATTGATTGAAAATGGTAAATAAGAAATGATAAGTCCATGAGGGACTTTCAGATGTGCATAGTTTGATCACATCCCATCCCCATCAACACGGTAACACTGAAAGTATATGTGGACAATTTGATAGTAAGAGTGGTTTAAAGTTGTTCTTACAGCAATTATACTTTTGCATGTACTACAAGCAGGTGATTTTCCATCAGGTCAAATATACGGCTGTCCCTAACTTTAATTCTTTTATACATTTCCGTATTATATATATTTCGAGATGCTGGAATTGTGATGTTTTAAAAATCGACTGTACATTTATAAAAATGTACAAAATTTTAAAAATAAATCAATGATTAAATGATAATTATATCAAATTCTAATATTTTTATAATTTTACATTTTTTACAAGAAACTACGTTTTTCGTCCATTATACCTATGCCTTCTACCGTTTTTCTCGATAAAAAGTACACTATTTAACTGTCAGGCATCGGATGACAGTGTTTGTAAGAGTACTTTGCCCGATATGTTATGCTTGTTGACGACCCCACATCCACGGGAAAATGGATACATGGATGTAGCATTGTTCAGCATTTAGCAAGTGAGTAGTTAACTATGGGGAAAAGCCGTAGGTTTTCAAAAAACGTT
>MJUU01038893.1:91524-134497 GCA_002080025.1 Modiolus philippinarum | reverse complement strand
TTTATTTTGTTTTTTTTTTTTTTGCTTGAATTATTCATTTACTTCTTTTTTTTTATTTTACCACATTAGCGATTATTTATGAATCCTCAATACGAAATTGCAACAGTTCAATTCAAAACAACACAAAGAAAAGTTGACGTCATTATGTGGAACTATTTATTTATTATTTATTTACTTATTCGCATTTTTATACCACCGCCTTTAAAGGTCGGGGGTATATAGGACTCCTCCCGTCCCACCGTCCGTTCGTCCGTCTCCGTCCATCCGCCCGTAACACTTTGGTTTCCGGGGGATAACTTGAGTTTGCTTTAAAATAAAGTTTGAATATTTTGGATCAATGTCTCTTTTTATAAAATACCGGTCAATTAAGATCGATTTTGAACTTGATAGGATTTTGCGTTCCAGAGTTTTTGCCCTGGACTAAGGCAAAATCTGTAAATTTTATGATTCTCGGATAATAACTTCAGGTTGCTTCAAGGGAAATTTCTAATATTTTAGGACAATGTTTTTATTTATAGAATAGAGGTCAAATTCGATTTCAATGTGATCAGATTATGCGTTCCAGAGTTATTACACTTGATTTAGGCAAAATCTGTAAATTTTATGGTTTCCGGATGATAACTTTAGTTTGCCTGGAGTGAACGTTTTAGTATTTTAGGATAATGTTACTGATTATAAAATACAGTTTCAAAAGACTCAAATTTACATATTAGCTAATGTCCTCAAACTATTGTATTCTTTTGAAATACACAATTCATTCCAATACACAATTTCAAATATTTCGTTCATGTCAATTATAAAATAAATACGGAAAAAAGTATGTTAAAAACTTGTGTATAACTATAACACTCTTAAAAAATGAGTTGCAGTATATGTCTTCCTGGCGTGTATTGTATTAATTAACAGGCATGCCTGTTAGAGCACTGGACTATCAGGTAAAATGTTAACAGTGATATTTGTCAAATAAATAATATTCCTCGAATTAAATACAGGTCAACTTCGATTTTCACTGTGATTCTTTTTTTTTTTTTTTTTTTTTTTTNTTTTTGCATTCTTGAGTTATTTTGAATGACGGTTCGGTTCTCATTTACTTTATTGCCCTTTAATTACACAAAATCAGTAAATTTTAAGGTTACCGGATGATAACTTGAGTTTGCTGTGAGGGAAAGTTTAATATTTTGGAATGATGGTGTACTTCCCATAAAATACAGGTCAAATTTGATTTTCACCATTATCAGACTTGGGGTAGGGGGGTTCAGAGTTATTGCACTTTATGTAAAATTAAATTTTATGGTTTCCAGATGATTACTTGAGTTTTCCATCAATAAGGCATCTTTTGCTAAGTGGATCCTATTAATATGTCTGCTTACTTAGCGTATGTTTCACAAATAACAAAATACCGAAGTTACTGTTAATTTATTCCCTGCATAAGCACATTTCGACATCTTATGTCTCATCAGTGCATATCAAACCAAGACATTTGTAAGTCTATCAACCGAAAAACGTGTAAAAGCTGATAGAAAACATATAACCAAAATGATCTAAATAGAAAAGCAAAAATTCAGCTAAGGATAGAGCTATGCATGAGGGAGATACTCCTCAAAATTTAGATATTGCAAGGTTAATAAAATCAGTTTCGGGTCAGCACCGAAGTACTGACTACTGGATTGGTGAATGCCTTCGGGGACTTACACTCCACCAGCAGAGGCATCGGCCCATTGGTAAAAAATGACAAAATACCGAAGTTACTGTTAATCTATTTTCTGCATATGCAATTGATTTGTTAAGCGAGAGCCAGCACAAATTATACAGATTTTCTCATTACACATAAATATCTCCGTGACCACCTTATTAATCAAGGCTTCAAAAAATTCCGTCACATACGATCATTAAAAAGTTCTTTAATAGATATCAGTCCGTTTTTGAAAAAATTGAATTTTAGGTCCGAACCGTGATTCAATATTCTTTTTTTTTACTTTGTACTGGGATGATCATTTCTTTCAACAGTCAACGACCTTTCGATGGCGATTGCTGTTGAGTTGCTACCAGACACTACCGCAATGAAACGGGATGTTTTGGCATGCCCTAAAACAGGTTTAACCCCAATTTCTTCTGAAATGCCTTTACCGAGGCAGGACCATTGCGGTCGACACTTTGTCCGGTGGTTTCCACCTGATTTGTCTTTTTGTCTCATGGATTTCGGCTCTTGACAACTCTGTTCGGTAATCTGCACTTAAGAGACATAAGTTGTCGAAATACGCATATGCAGAATCTAAATTAACAGTTTACTTCGGGTTTTGTTATTCAGAATTGGTCCAATTACTAAAATATGAAGATACTAATATTATGATATTATCTTGTTGTCTGTACAGAACTTCATGCTTTTTACATTGAGTTTCTTGATATTATTTATTTCTCATGTCGGCTTATTTAGGGGCCAACTCCGACCTACCGTTGGATGTGGGGTTTCCTCACCGTTCATTGGAGATCTTATGGTGGCTCTGAGTTGTTATTGCTCCCCTTAGGGTCGTTGTCTCTTTGACACATTCCCCGTTTCCCTTCTTTTTCTTATTTCAGCAACAATAACTCAATCTATCCAAGTGTTTTCTCATAAACTACCATCCTTCTTTTCATTTTCTCAAATATTCCAGATATGCGTCCACTTGAGTGTGCTGATATTTTGAATGCTGAAGATGGGGTGTATACCATTTGGCCTGACGGCGTAAATTCAGTTTCAGCTTACTGTATCAAGGGATGGACGGTAGGCTTAATCTACTGAATGACATGTGTATCCAGAGTACTTAAATGTTCACTATGTATGGTATCGTAACCAAAATATTAGTTATTATAATACAGATTCAGTGTAAGGAAATGTATAAAAAAACAAATGTAACTAAATTAATACATATTATAAATGAAACAATATTATCTGTTGCTAACAAAATCATAGCAACAAGAATATAGCAATGAAAATACACTCTCATGATGGAAGTTAACATTAATGATGCTTTTAGTATTACTTGTTTTTTTTCTTCTAAAAAACTTTTTTTTACCTTATTACCTTATTTAAACGAAATAATAAATATACAAGATGCTCTGAAGACTCTGATTGGTTCACTAGGGTCATGTAAGGGTCCTTTTTTGAAACTATGCTAAAAAACCGTCATGTCATAAGGTCAAATATTGAACTTTATACCATACTCACCGCCATCTAGGCTAAGGGACAGCGTTCATCCCATAATTAATATAAATACTATGTTTTGAGCAAATCTATTCAACGATTCAAAATATCTTTCTACGCATTTCGAAAAGGTTACCACTGGTGCCCATATGGAATGAAAGGTAAACCTGAAAAACACCCTTTAGCAGGGGTCCATCTACCATTGAAGCCGACTTTTGTTCCAATTGACTTCGTAGTTTCAGAGGAGAGCTTTATTTCAAACCATAGAGTACCGAAGTTACTGTAAGTATTTCTAAAGGGTCCAATGGCAAGTTTTGTTCACGCTAGCAGCTTTTTTGCACGGAACCACCTAATGACTATTGTGGCCAAGTTTGCAATAATCACTGTAGATTCAGAGAAGAAGTTATTTGGAAGTAAGTAAGTGAACAAGTAAAATTTATTTAAAGTCGGTGCATATATACAGTTAACAATCAAATAACATGAGCTCTGATGAGCTCTTTAACCGACTAAATATGTACAAAATTTACAATAAAACATAATATTAAATAAAATGACACAGTGCAACATTATTAGCTATTAAAATACAACTACTAATTGTTAAAATCGAAATTCTGACTTTCAAAGTCTCGGGTAAAGTTAACAAGATCAAAATTTTTAAAACTCCTGCTCATCCTCTTTTTAGGTATTTGTTTCGGCAGTTTACTACTGAGTTGAACAGCAATGATATTATGAACATCGCTTATACCTGTTCCAAAAAAGTGCTAAGTATTCACATAGCGTCCGATGTTAAAATTAATGAAGTTTTATATCTGCACACTGATAAAATTGAGATTTACACTAATATATAGCTTGGAAAACAAGTGATTGGCTATGTGTTCCAAAAGGAATTGGTAGAGAGACTGTATAATTTGTTTAACTTAGCCTGTCGCCGTCTGATAACTACACAGCGGCAATCTTGGTCAGCGGGGAAGTTTCTTTGATTATGTTGACCTGCTAAACAGTTTGCGATTACCTTTGGATGTTCATCATGTTCGTATATCACTGTTTTCTCTCCGAGTTCACGCGAGATTTTGGACTCGAAAAAAGAAGCGTAAATATGTTCACCCCAGAGTACAGACTAAGTAGCATCGCTGACGTAACGTCCTTCCGTCAATTCGAACCTGTAAGGACCGAACCTCTTCACAACGAAAACAAGAAATTTATTCATATTCCGTTTGCCAACAAAGGAATAGATGTTATTAACATCAGCAACATTTTGAATCGAGAAGAGGTCATTCTAAAATCCATCCTTATTTCAAAGATCAATCCAAACCTATAGTATCCTACCGCTATAGAAAGACCATTAGCATGAGAATTTGAAATATAAAAATGCATTGCAGGGCCCAGACATTGAGAATTTTCTGAAATCTCCTCTGACATGCGACTGTTCCGCCTCTCCTTTTAATTACAATCCCTCTCGACATGTCATCACCGGCGATTTGAGATAATTGAAAATGAATTTCTATGGAAAGTGGTCTCCAATGGTCCGAAATTCCGAGAACCACAGCGTATTAATTGGAATTTAAATTTCAAGATTGTTATGGAGGCTGTTGAGGATTACGCCTGAGAGTGGGTCAATAGACAACGTTAGTGGAATACCGAAGGAACAAAGGAGTGAAATTACAAAAATCGAAGTCCAAAGACACGGCCAAAACGAGAACACAGAAAGCAATGACGTTAGACACAAAAAAAAAAAACAATGACGTTAGACAGAGAACAAAGCACAGAAACAGTAATTACAACATTCAGAACAAAGACACTCACAGTGTGAACTCCAATGAAACTGAGAGTGACATCAGGTGCCCCGGAGGGGTAAGCATATCCTGCTCTGTTAACAGCACTCGTCACACTGTGAGTGATTCAATCCGGGAAAATGTCAAAGTCGGTAGTCAAATCCGGGAAGACGTGAATCTAGCTTAAAATGTCCATTATCACAAAGACACGGACCAAGAACCAGAACTTGAGTCCTTGTCAGATTGGGTAAGATCCATTCGATCTTTAGTGCGGAGTCGTGTTAACAAACTACGCAGAAGTGTTAACAATCGACCTAAGTCTGTATTTGAAGATCATGAAGCCATGAAGTGCCTCTCTACATTACAAGACAAATATTTTGTTGTACTTGCAGACAAAGCTTCTAATAACATCGTTTTTGTATGTAAAGCACATTACTATAACTGCCTCTTCAAAGAACTAGGCATTGATTACAATACACCAGGTAGTGCTACTACATACAAAAGAGTTTCATTTGACTAAGATGAAATCCTTTCCAATCACAGGTCATTCATGTCCTCCTTAAATATTCATGCTAAAAATAACAATCAAGACCTGCCATCCCTATATTGGGTACCAAAATGACACAAAAATCTATATAAGGAAAGATACATCGCAGGAACTTCATCTTGCTCAACTAGTGATTTGTGTATTAAATTCACTGAGATTTTGCCTGAAGTCAAAGACAGGCATCAAGCAAACTGTGAAACTATTCATGCCCGAAGTGACATAAATCACGTGTGGATACTTAAAAATCCGAAGGATTTATTGGAAAATGTTAAATCCCGTTCGTTTTCTCAAATACATTCTCTGAAAACATTTGATTTTTCCACACTGTATACCACGCTTCCTCATGATAAACTAAAATCACGAATCAAAGGCATCATTCATAAAGCCTTTGACGATTCAAAAAAATATGCTGAATTAGGTTATAAATCCACATTTTTTCAAAAGCCAATTTAAAAGGGAAAGTATGCTATGATGAAAAACAGGTATGCAGTTTGCTTAATTTTCTAATTGATAATGTATTTGTCACATTTAGAGGTGCTATTTATCAACAGTAAGTTGGCATACCAATGGGCACTAATTGTGCTCCTCTACTCGCAAACTTGTTTTTATATTCTTACGAGACCGAATTTCTTCAAGGACTCGTAAAAGATAATAAAATAAAAGATGCTCACTTATACATATATTGATGATGTTCTTTCCATCAATAACGCATCTTTTGCTAAATGGGTCCCATTAATATATCCACCAGAACTAGAGACCAAAGAAACGACAGAGACAACAAGATCTACATATTTTTTGGACTTACATCTCGAATTTGACGAAAATGGTCATCTCAGTACTAAAATTTACTATAAAAGGGACGATTTTAATCTCAAAATTATTAATTTCCCAAATTTGGAGAGTAATATGCCAGCTTCTCCTGCTTACGGAAAGAATGTTTCGCAGTTGATTCGTTACGCGAGAGCTAGCACAAATTATACAGACTTTCTCATTAGACATAGTTTTCTCCGTGACCGCCTTATCAATCAAGGCTTCAAAAAGTTCCGTCTTATACGATCATTAACAATGTTCTTTAATAGATATCAGTCCTTCACGGAAAAAATTGAAGTTTCGGTCCGAACTCTGATTCAAGATTCTTTTTTACTTAGTACTGGGATTATCATTTCTTTTAACTGTCTACGACCTCTCAAAAGCAATTGCTGTTGAGTTGCTACTGGACACTACCGCAATGGAAGGGAGGTTTGGCATTCCATAAAACCGGTTTCACCCACCATTTCGTTTGAAATGCATGTACCAAGTCAGGACCATTGCGGTCGACAATTGCTCCGGTGGTTTCTACTTCATTTGTCTTTTTTACTCATAGACTTCGGCTCTTGATAACTCTTTTCGGTAATTTTGTTATTACCACCATTTCGAATATACACTCTCTACCCTGCCTACGGCATTTTTTTTTAAATAATAAAGGTTATTTTTAGGATGATCATCTGGACCATAACCGAAGTGAACCTTAAAACACATTACTGTACAGGGTATATACTAAGGACTAATATGGTCAAGTTCTAATTGGAAGAGTAATTTCAGTGATCTTTTGAATGAAAAGTTTTCGCCAGACGGACGGACGACGGATACTTAGGGATAAAAAGGTCACTCTGGCTATAGCTAGTTGAGCTAAGAGCGGAAAAAGACCAAAAAAATTCGGCTTTTATCTGACACAAAAGACGTTTTGAAACGTTCATACAAGTTGAAGCTCTTCAGTACAGCAAAAATAAAAGAAATTTGAAGTAAGATACTCGATAATGCGTGATAAGAGTATAATAGGAGAACTAACAAAAGTAACGAACACAATTGTTAGGAGTTGAAATCAAAAGAACAATAAGACAAATCAGGATCAAACTAAATGAAAAATGTTAACCTTTACGGTCCTATTTTGGTTCGGCCCTAAAGAAAAAAATGCGGGATATTTTTTTTTCCACTCCAAACCCTTCCCTTCATTGCAGTTGTGTCCTCTAGTTACTCAACGGCAATTGATGTCGAAATGTCTGATCCAATGGAAAGAAATGTTCATTCCAGCACTAAGAAAAACAAGAATCTTGAATCATAGTTCGGACCAAAACTAAAAAAAAATTCCACTATGGATTGGCATCTATTGGAGATTTATCAGGCAGCCACGGAAATAACTATACGACTGAGTAAATCAGAAAGTTTGGCAAAATATTCGTGTACGAATCAACAGTCAAACATACACTCCGTAAGCAGAAATAGGAGAAATAGGAATACTTTTCTCCATGGTAATTGATTATTTTGAAATCCTTTGTACTAAGATGATCTTTTTCGTAAAATTCGAGATGTAAGTCAAACAAGACGTAGATGAAATAGTTTCTATTGTGTTGTTTTCTGTATACCTGAGGAGATATTGATGGAGACAAAAGACAAATCAGATGTAAACAACCGGAAAAATTGTCGACCGCAATGGTCCTGATTTGGTACAGGCATTACAAAAGAAATGGTTGGTGAAACTGGTTTTACTGGGATAGAGAAAGGAAAGGTTTGGGTATCCATAACCCGGTCTAACCAAAGTACTTGTTTTTGCTAGTGCCGGTACCAAATCCGGTTATCCTGAGTTCCTATCGTTATTCACGATTGTCTTTTGTCTATATTTGTGTTTTTCTAGTGCAATTCCAGGTGGATTGTTGCCTGTGATTGTAATTATCGACCAATGTAGGCATTAACTGTTATACTTTTTTTAATGAATATTTCTTTTCAATACCTATGACCTTTCAAAAGTAATTGCTGTAGACGATATTTACTAGATATCATTCCTTTATGGAAAATTTTTAATTTTCGGTTCGAACGGTAATTCAAGATTCCTGTTTTACTAAGAACTAGGATGAATATTTCTTTTCACAGCCTACGACCTTTCAAAAGTAATTGCTGTTGAGTTATGACCGGTCTCAACCGCAATGGATGGGGATGTTTGGTGCACCATTAAATCATTTTAACCCCAATTTCTGCACCTGCTTTGTCTTTTGCACTTCGGCTCTAAACAATACTGTTCGGTATTTTTTTCTTATACTTCTTTTGCCAATGAACTGCTATGGTTTCGTTTTTCGCATGTGAAATGTGTTTATTTTTAAGGTAATTCAAAGGCGCCATAATGGTTCAGTTAATTTTCAACGAACATGGAGTGAATATAGAGATGGTTTTGGCTCACCACATGGCGAATACTGGCTTGGTTTGTGTTATTAGTTATTCCAGGCTATGCACTGCAACATAAAAAAAATAATGAGATTGCAATTTTTTTTTAATATATCCAGATAACCTTATCACCAACTTATATCTCCAGTACAGAAATAACAATTCAATAACAAACTTATTATCCGGTTATGGTATTTAAAGGATAAAGCCACGGATATTTTGGTTTATTTTTTGCTATTTATTTGTTTTATGTTTTTATTCTTTTTTTTAATTTTTTTTTTCCTTCTTAATTTGTTTTTGTTTTGTTTTATTGTTTTTTGTTTTGTTTTGTTGTTTGTTTTTTTTTGTGTGTGTTTTTTTTTTTTGTTTTGTTATTTATTTGTTTTATGTTATTACTTTTCTTTTTTGTTTGTTTTTTTTTTTTTTGTTTTTTTTTTTTTTTTTTTTTTTTGGTTTTTTTTTGGTTTTTTTTGTTTTGCTTTTGTTTTTTTTAATCAAATAACTTTTATTGCACTAATTGCTGTAATAACAAATTACTTAGTCTACAGCATTAAACTAAGTTTCCCTGTAGATTAGTTTACTGACAATCCAGGGAGAATCGTCAGTAAAGAAATAAGTTAATTTACAATAAGCAATGAAAGGATATGGAGAAAAAGCAAATGAGACAAAATCTCCACAAATACGTGGGAAAAACAAGCAATGGAACAACGCTTTTATTGTTGTTCTTCATCTTGAAGTCACCATCAGGCCTTCAACAATGAGCCATGCTTATACCTCATAGTAAAGTTCAAGACGGTCCCAGCACCGGTTTGCGTGGAATCTTTGCTTGATGTCGAACAACACTACATCCATGTTTATCATGTCATGGATACGGGATCGTCAACAAAAATTAAATTAACTGGCAAAGTATTCTTCCAATTCCTGTCATCCTTTGCCCGATAAAAAACCAACAGAAGACAAATACAACGTTTAAACAACCACAGGGCACTCATCGAGTCAATAGTAAGAAAACTTGGCATAATAAAATTATGAGATGTGGGCACAATAATCAGGTGGTCAGAATAATAATTTTGAAACACACAAGAAATAAAATGTCAAAGTTTGAAATTATGATAGTACATCCATATGAGAAATTCTCTCAGGAAAAAGTTTACAAATCTGGTTATAAATGGAATATTACGTAGTTCTTGGCCATTGTAGGTGTTTGCTGTTATCCCGTTTTTTGTAATTTCATAATTTATATAAATTTTGAAGCATGTTTTTTGTGTTTTTGATTTTGTTTTTGTTTTGTTTTTTTTTGTTTGTTTTTTTTTCTTTTGGTGGGGGTTAAAAATGTATTACTTTTCTTAGGATTTATCCTTTGATTCAGGATCCAAAATTAAGGTTGCAAAAATCCACTTTATAGATTTCTTTCCGTATGAGAAAAGACCAAACTTTTCTATACTTAAGTTAGTAAAAAAAATAGCCCTTTCCTACTATCGTGCAAAACCAAAACTGAAAATAATGTAGTAAGCTCTTAATATTTTAATCTTAATTTTTTCAGTAAACAGTTAGATGATAATGCATGAAAAACTCTATATGCTTCAAAAATGTTAACTATTAATGGGCAATGACAGGGTGTTGAGGTGAGAATAGTAAAATATACATATGATCTATTGCCATTTTCCAACATGCATCAGGCGTTATAAGTTCAGACAAAGAATGTATTGTTATCTCATTAATATTCGTGAACAAACTACTTTCCTGACATAAATTTCTATGCTTCTTCACTCAAACACACCATCTTCGCTTGCAAAGCGTAACGATCTGCTTCTTCTCGTTTCACCCTTGGCAGATCTAGGCACATGCTTTGGAGAAATACGTTTCAAATTATCTCCCTTTGCAGTAAGAGTTTCAGCACGTATTTTTCTAAGATCATTTATGACATCTCATAAAGTGAAGATTCACAATATATTGGACTAAAGGAAAATGAAGCCTAGCAAGTAAAGAAACCATACAATCGTAAAAATTTTGCAAAATTTGAAAATTAATTCACACCATAATAAAAGTTTTGTTGTTACAATATATTTTATAGATGGGTATTACTGCATTGAGATACGATCTAATTATATTTGCGAACAATCAGAAACAAGGATGTGTGGCTTCAGAAATCCAACTAGATCTACCAATGGTGAACAGTGGAGCTAATTGAACTCGTACCATAGTTAATTTCGTAAAATGTTAATTTTTATCTTAATTTATTATATGGTGCTTAATTTTCAGGCAATGGCGCAATTCATCTTTTATCAAATAGGGGGAGTCATAAAATCAGCATCCTGATGAACGATACCCTTTATGGAAATTACTCAACATTTTATATCGGTGACGAACCAAGTAAATATAAATTAACAATCAGTGGATTTAGTGGCAATATAAGTAAGTCAAACTGGCGTCAAATAATAGATCACAGTGAAAGTACTGTTGTTCGTGGGGTTCCAATTTTCGTTGATTTCGTGGTTCGCTCAGTTCATGAAATTAAGTTTTCAACAAAATGCATTTTTCCCTTGAGTTTTTATACATAGAGTTCGAAACAACGAATTTAAGTACCAAAGAAACAGTGATATTTATGAAAACCTCAAAAATTGATGTCCAAGGAAAAAGTACTTTGACAGTAGGTCGGGGTTGTGTTGCTTTGATATTCTCCACAAAAACATGATGACATGGCCAAAAATGATAAACATCCCAACCAAATCTACATTTCATGTTGAACATGATCACTTGAGATTAGTCTAACCTGTACTGTAGAGACTTAAGTTGTCGAAATTGAATTAATCAATTATAAAATTTTTCACGTATATCAAATTAATGTATAATATTCCCCTGCTGAAAACAATTTTGTTTTCTTTTCTAAAAGTTTAAACTTACATCAACATTGGCTAAATATCATAGATACATACTACACAAATTTGATTTTGATCTCTACATTGCTAAATTCAATGAACTTAAGGTAGATCTAGCCCAATAAAAATCTCAGACAGAATTTCCTTATTTTTAGATATTCTGGAGTTCATAACTCATAAACTCCAAAAATAAAATAAAAATGATATGTCATCGATCGCCGTTTTCTGTTATCAGGATTTGAAAAAAAACATGATGAATGAAATGATATGGAGTAAATGCACATGAGATAAATTCTATCAAACAAACAAAGGAACAACGCTTTTATTGTGATGTCAATTTGATGTCACCATGAGGTCTTCACAAATTTTTTTGGGTGTTTTTCAACATTATTTACAAAGAATATATTTGGAACTCTTAGAAGAAGCTTTTTTTTAACTGTTTATCTTTTATATGAAATAACTACCACATATATTTTTCTTAGTTTTCTTATTTTTTTATACTTTGAACAGATATTTCATGATAAGGAGGGGTATTTGCCAAAAATACAAGTCGCGGGGCGGTAACATTTCCCGAAGACTTGGCAAATACCCCGACGTTCATGATATATCTGTGTAATTACACCGAATGTCTAATTCATCAAAGCGCACAGATGACTCTGAGACAAATACCAGTGTGAAGGGTATTTGCCAAAAATAACCAATCAGAATGCAGCTTACTTACATAAGGAGTAATTAAAGATAGATACACCTAAGCTACCTGTTGACCCGAATAAAAGTATATGTTACCGTTTGATTAAGAGATATTTTCTATGTAGTTAACGAAATAGAAAATATTTTCGGGAAAGGGGACCTTATTGGTGGCAAAGTGAATAAAATATGACGTTTGATATTTGCCAATCCATTATGACGTCACAATGAATATGCTACTAAGAGGACATGAAAATCGTGTTTCGTAGTATGCGCCAATCAAACGCGCCGTGTATTAGTGTCGATCAACCCAAATTTTATTATCATATCAAAACTTTTTCAAGATAACATAACCTGGTGTTGCCAGTTCTCGATAGCTGAAGTTATTATGGTACTAATCATGTTGTTTGCTCAATAAATTCATGAAATTTATTGGTCTGTTTGTTTGTTAAATTACACTTGTCAAAATTAACAGGATAGCGTCCAGTACTTATACACAATTGAAAACTTTTGCCAACGACAGAGTTTTTAACATTACTTCTATTAGGGTGAATACAATAAATAAATCTCCATTACTTCCTGTGTTAATTTCTAAGACAGTTAACACTCATAGTAATATTCCCGTAATTAATCCGGAACTTTTATATCTCGTTCATTAGAATATGTAGGTCTTATTTCTGGTACCGTCAAAATATAGGGTCATCCGGCATTTTTTAGCCATGTCCATAACTTGAAAATGGATATAGCAATTTCACACCGAATTTCTTACTTTGATCCCCCTTTTCTTAAAACTCGCTTTGAAAAAAAAATGAGAATGTAGTTAGCTTATTTGTTTTGCTTTTTAAACATCACCTACGAATAACCTTTAAAATTTATTTATTTCAAATAATATCCTCCAATCATCAATTATAATTTTTCGTTACATTACTGAAAGCTCTCCTCAAAATGGGCTGTTCTTAATGATGTCATGTTTATTTACTGAATACTGGCAGTACCGCAGAATGAGACATTATATATGTTGCTAGGTTGCTATCCCTTTTAGAAGTACTTCTGACCACATTTCGACAAATATTACTGTTCCGTTGATTAAAAAGATTTTTTTCCCAGAGGCAACCCCCATCTGCAAAAAAAAAATGAAGAAAAAATGTTGTGTTTTGGAGACTTGACGATATTGTTCGAACTTGTTTGCAACCTTTTTAACGTTTTATTCCTGTTATTTGTACATGTTATGTAAGTGCCAAGTTTACATAATTACACGATTACTTGTGTTCTGACAGAGCCATATTTTGGAAAAAAAATTGACATGTTTCAACTTCCTATAAAATTACAATTTTGAAATGGACTATAACAAAGAAAATCGAAAAGCCTGTATATAACTCTGCTGACAGTTTGTACATTTCATCTTTAACAAACTATGTCAATTAAATAGAACTACCTTCCTTCTTAAAGTTTATGGACAAAAAAATGTTGCTAGATATACCGATCCACATATTTTATTTGAAATTTTTCTAAAATATCAACTTAGGAAATCTGGAATAAAAGTGACACTGAAGGTTTAAAAAAAATCATGTGCTTAGTTCTATATGGGACCCCCCCCCTAATTGCATACATACAGTCGCAAACAGGGACATATATCGGAGTACGCCGTTTATCACGGATGAAAAATTCGAGTAATCGTGAAACAAACTTTAATACGTCACAAGATCAAGGCATTTATACAAGTATTGATATTATACATTATAAAAAATATATCGTTTTGACACTTGCAAATAAGCTCAAACCATTTGAACATAAAATTCCGATTCCCCTGCTATAGGGGTGAATACAATAAATAAATCCCCATTACTTTCTGTGTTAATTTCTAAGACAATGAACACTCATAGTAATTTTCAAGTAATTAATCGGGAACTTTTTATATCTGATTCATAAAAATATAATTGTAGGTCTGTTGGCACAGTCAAAACATAGTGTCATGCGGCATTTTTTAGCCATTTCAATGATTGAAAACAGATACGCCATTACGCATCGAAATTTACTAATAAAATAGCCTTTCTATATCTACTGCCGTTGTTTGATGATTATGAATGCAAAACCACACACCATTGTATAGGTTTTATAACACAAACAACAGAAATTCCAATAGAAACCATTTCTACTTTGAATATATACCGATAACAAGTGACTTCAACAGCATTTTACATCTTTTTTTTCTGCAACGGCTTTTGCTGTATATTTACTTCCGCGAATAAATTGCTGGTCAATGACCTTGAGGTACAGGCAAATTTGTTTACATCAGTATATTTGCTTTACATATAAAACCTGTCTTAAATTGGAACAAAACTTGAAATACGGAAAAGCATGAAAAATTGTGAAGTAGGTATATCAAAATAATACACACGTAAATGCATCTGTCAGGACCAAAGTGATGTTTTTTTTTTTTTTGGAAACTTATCGATGAACAAACTCCCAACTTGCAAATTCTTGTTATATCGCACAAATCTATCGAGAATGGGTTTCTATAGAGAACAGGTTAATGCACGAAATTTCAAAATTTCAAAATTGAAATGCCTATGAACAATAATCCCATACACTTTTTGGAAAGATATCAATCTCAGAATCAGCCAGCTTCGCCCCGAGACTAGAATCATCCCATCTGATGTTTGATTGCTCTTATCTTGCAGTATTGTTTTTGTCCATAGTTTTAACCAAAAATATTCATGTTAACATCGAACAAGAGGCTAAGAAACTGAGTCTGTATTGCTCACCATGCTTCTATGCCATGCATGGCCAAAAGTGATGTTTTTACCAAAGGGGTCTTATGTTTAGCTATGTTCTTCATTGGTACCTATTAATATAGTTAATTTTTGCAAAGGACTTCCAATACATTTAGTTAAATTTGCTTGAATAGCTTCAGAGAAGACGATGAAATGGAAGACTTTATCATAAGCTGCAATGTTAAACTATTTTCTGCACTGGAGACAATGTTTTTTTGTCGGATTGAAATGAAATGAGCAGTTTTAAAAGTACCTTCCGTACACAATTTCTGTAAAGTTGGGTTGAATTTGCTTCAGCGGTGTCAGAGGAGAAGATGTAGATGTGATTTTTCCCATAGGGTCCAATATTAAATTATGTTCGGTGGTTGTGGCCATGATTTTTACCGGATCGGAACGAAATGGGCAATATTTCGTAGGGACCTTTAGTACATCATCCCTGTCAAGTTTGGTTTAAATCGCTTCAGTGGTTTCAGAAGAGAAGATGAAAATGTGATTTTCCCATAGGGTCCAATGTTGAATTTTGTTTGGTGCTTGCGGCCATGTTTTTGATCAGATCGGAACTGTTATGAGCATTTCTTTTGTTATTCAAGACACTTTTATTCTTGTAAATGCCTTGGACTATTCCATCTTTCTTTTGTCTTTCCTTTGATTCTCTCGATTTTGAAGCACTTTAACTGATAATTGCCTCAAATTATTTACCTCATTAATTTCTATGCATATTCATTCACATATGTGCTAACTTTGACCTTCTGTTATGTTTCACCTAAATATTAGATGAAGTAAGAGTTAGGGTTTCATGTGGGAAAAATTTCCCCTGTCCAAGGATCGAACCTGCGGTACCTTTCTCACGACCTTTATAAACTGTCGCGACTACCATCAATGAACAGATGTAAGAAAATATATTTAAAGTGACAACAGATCGATAACTCAGGTATTTTTTTCAAATACAATCTAATCGGTATTTATATGATAAAAGTAGACAAATATTTGACACAAGATAAATATAAAAGACAGCTTTTCCGCATGTAAAATAAAAAATACATTTATTGACTATTTGATGCATATAGCCTTAATAAACTGATGAATATACATGAGTAGAAGAGTCTATTTTGATGACGGGATGTCAGTATTCATTTTTTCAAATGTAACCTTCTGTATATAAAATAAATTGCACGGTCTTTAAGTTAGTTAAAGTATGTTTCAGAGTAATCAATTGAATTAAAGTGCTTCGTAAGAAAAGAGGTGGTCAAGATGCCTGAGCTCGCAGCGCGAAGGCATTTTAACCAACCCTTTTCTTACGAGGCACTTTAATTCAATTAATTACCCTGAAACATACTTTAACTATAACATAGGGACCAATGTTAAAGCATGTTCCTTGCAATCGGCTATGTTTTTATCGGATCGGAACAAAATGAGCAATCTTTGTAAATGACCTACCATACAATATTTCTGTGAAGTTTTTTTGAATTTGCTTTAGTGGTTTCAGAGGAGAAGATGAAAATATAATGTTTAACGGACAACGGACGACGGAGTCCAAGTAATGGCAATAGCTCACAATGACGCTTTGGATTAGGCGAGCTAAAAAATGGAATTTAACAAAATACAGGTTTGAAAAATCTCACATAATTACATGATATCTTTAATTTTGTATAAACAGTCGATGAAGTTCCTTCAAGTGTTTTTTTACAAAAATTGTCCTAGATCTTAGCTGCATTAATGTCAAACACAAAACTTCTTTCAGCAGCATTACAGACATTGAAACATCCATATGTAAGAAAAAAATCAATTTATATAATTTACAGAAGTTGAGCGGTTAAAAACATATCACCATAGGAAAAACCTTTTTTTGCGTACTTTTGTTGTTTCTGTCATTTCAAAATTATCTTTGTTATCAAAAGGGAATCCTTCAGAAAAAAACTTAATCACATTTTCCTTAGTGTTTATCGAAAAGTAGAATTTTGAAATCTGAACCAGTTACATGGTTTGTAATTTGACAATATGCGGAAAACTATCAAATTTTTTGGTGACTGCTTTGCCAGCTGGAAACAAGCTTTCTTTGTAACATAGGTACAGCAAGCTTGTCATCAGAGGGAAACAGTCAAAAGAACGAACAAACCATGGACAATGGCAACATTGGAAACACTACGAAACAAGGACACCACATGAGTACAGGACAAAAAAGAAAACTGAAGCCACACATACAGATAAATAAGATTTGATTAGGGAGGAAACACGTTCCCATTTCTCTTCCTAGAACTATTACACTTTATAAAACAGACCTTAACAACATAGGCCTTCAAATAAAAATCATATGAACAATATTGTACTGATATTTTCAAGGAAAATCGTCAGCTTGGATTAAATATGTTGCATTCCACTTTATATTTATAACTTTACAAACAATTAATTTCATTGGTCAAGACTGTCACACATGAATTTGAACAAAAACGCCGTGGTTCCCGTTGAACTCCGTATCCGAAATTCATATTCCTTTATTCGAAATTTTCTATACTTAATTAGATTTAGCATGTGTTTGGGACTAAAACAATAGCCAAGAGGTGTACCAGATTAATGAATTATGTAAACGAAATGGCTTAACCAGACGACTGTGTGCTGGAGTGCCTGCTTTAAAGAATAACGTCTGAAATACTACTGTTGATATTAATAAAGCGATTTTGAGTTGAAAGGAACATAAAATTTTGAAGCTTGGACCCTTCCGCAATGTAAAGGGGGGTTTGGAGCGTCATGAAACCGATTTGATCCAACATTTCTTTTGAAAGTACCAAGTCACGATCATTGGGGTCAGCAATTTTCCGGTGTTTTCTACCTGATTTTTCGTTTTGGCTCATGGACTTTGGCTCTTAAAGCTCTATTAGGTAATTTTGTTATTACCTCAAATTACATGTTCTCTATTTAAGCCGAAGGATAGGTTACCTTTAACATTTCACTAGAAAAAACACTTAAAAAATTCTAGTCAGTTTACAAAGCATCCTTCCTCAAACTTTATCATAAAAAACGAGCATTATTTAAGACCGTGATATGTTCTTAAAATAAATTGGCAATTAACTTAATATGTGCTGCTGTTACTAAGAACTGTGACTTGTTTTCTTTTCCATTCTTTGGAACTTCAAGCTCAAAATTGTTGTACATTTACTGTACAACAATTTTGAGTTGGAACTTCAAAAGAGGTAGAACATGTGAATAGCTTTGAACTTAGTTTGCCATTATAATTTATTTTAGTGAAAGGTATTGGCAGTTATATTTGTTTTGTTCAGTATCCATTTACCTGAATCCGTTTTCAGCGGCTCCAACAATACAACTGCTATGCTTGTCCCCATGCGATGGATAGGGACGGAAAACTGTGTATAGAAACGCCACACTCTGTGCAGTATAAACTCTCCTTGTTTATTTCTTATTCAAGAGCAGACTCGCTGAAATCACATGGAATGCTGTTCTGTCTATTTCTCTTCTTTTCCAGTCTTATTTGGGACTAGTTGCTCAAAATTTTCATTCCATCCCAATTTCTTTCTTTCGGAATATCTTTACATTTATTTACTTGTCTTCTGAAATATTGCTGACTGAATGTAAAAATCTAACCAATCAATTAACCATATTTTTTATTTGATTCAAAAAACATTCTATAATAAAAAAAATATATACCAGTTCGAGAAACATTTAAATAACTCTTTCGCTTGCGCTATGTCTAAGTGTTTAACAAATGTGCTATTTCTGGTTTAATAAAATACGAGATTACGTAACATCAAAATAACAAATAAATAATGCACAATTCTTTGAAGTAGTTGCCGACAGCGGACACAGAATGACGACTGTTCAAGGTGGATTATAATACATTCTCTCTGCTTACAGCATAGGACACGACAGCATTAATTTTGTCAGAGCAACACGTTGTTTGTTGATATGTGCTCAGTTAATATAGGCTTTATAACAATATAAAATGATAAAGTTTTACATCATTACCGAATAGTTGAGAAATGATTCGAAATTTAAACTGTTATCGTTAACGGCTTTTTTCACGTTTAAGTAGTCGCTTTATCTAATGGTCTTTGATACATTGTGATAAAACTGCACAACATTATGATATATTTTCAATGCTGTTGGTGTATACTTTGAAATCTTATTTATTTCAAGTTATAGCAAGATCTTTTTTTCATTAAACACTGTTACATTTCTATTTTCTACCTTACAGGGAACAGCTTTGTATCTCACAACGGTTATAAATTCACTACACTGGATCAAGATAACGATAGAAGTTCACAGAATTGTGCTCAGCTATACGGAAATGGTGGTGGGTGGTGGTATCATTCTTGCTTCACAGCAGATCTAAACTTTGCTTATGGACATAAATATTTTAAGTGGAACTCTTCTCTGGGGTTTTTGCGAAGCAGTATAATGATGATACGAAAAAATATATGAGATGAAGAAGCATATGTACACCTCAATGCATTGAATGGAAAAAGAGAAAAATAATTGAGTCAATCGAATATTTGATAACCAGACATCGGGGGGGGGGGGGACACAGCTAAAAAGGCTGTTTTTAATATTTTTTCATGTAGCAATAGCTTAACCAATACTGTATTTGCTTAGATTGATCAATGTTTTATCGTTTACAAAATGAGTAATCAGATTTTTAATGTATAAATGAACTCATCTGAGGATTACAGACGCGGCAGTAAAAAGACGTATCATTCATTTATGCAATATTTTCAAGCAACGTACATCAACATAAATCATTATAGTCAATGATTTTCATATATAATCTTTTTTGGTATTTTGAAATATCATATACTCATTTAAATATCTATAATCTGATTTGTTCAAATCGTGTTACATGACATTTGAGATTTCGCTGGGTCAACCGGCTACCGTTGGGTCGCATAGGAAGATCAACCGATGAAAAAGAAAAATCGATATGATATAACAGTTACGACTTTACATAGTGTGTGACCCAGCGGTTTCTCACCCCTTGAAATTAAAGGTCATCCTCGAGAAAGCTCTCAATGACCTTAATATTTCGGGGAGAGAAACCACTGGGTCACACACTATCTAGGGTGGTAATTGTATAATCTTAACGTTTTTCTACAATCTTTTATAGTAATGTACTATTTGAGAATTCTTTGTAAAAAAATATTCTCATGCATATACTGGCTTTAGGTAGAATAGTCACTATTATATCAAAGTATCGGATGATACTTTGATAACAATATCACTTGTTGCATTATTTTTTGCAGTATCGATTACATCGTTTTGGTATGCTAAAGTTTGATTTTCATTATAATTTATAGTTTTGCTATATGTAATGCTGGTCTAATAAAACTGATAATAATAATAATAATCTTTAGTTTGATGCAACAATATTAATAATTCTATTGTATTGTATATTATAATATATAGTTTCAATCGTGTTTTTTTTTGTGTTGTATTCATCAGCTATCCCGCGTATTTTCTGTAACTTTCTCTTAACTACATTACTATATTAAAGTGGAGTCAAGTCTTAATCAAACTCATATTTACTTTTCAAAAAACAGCGATAGGATTTCAGCAACAGGTCTTACTACATTATATGAGCATTCTCCCGACGATGGAAAATGTGTGTAAGTTTTTACAAATTTCTTTTTTGATGGTTATTTATAAAAATTTCACCATCAATGCTAAATAAATGTTCATACACGTATCAAGCAAAGTACGAATTCAAATATTTTCTGCAGATGGTCATTTCGACAACTTGTGTCTTTTGAGTGCACATCAGAACAAAACATATGGAAAACCGTAAACCGAAAAATGTATGAGGTCTCCAGAAAACAAAAATTGAAAATAACAAAAACACTGCATTGATTGTTCCATTTTTGAACGAAGTAATTTGCAGTAAAACACAAGTTTAAAAATCACATCAATTTCTTTAAGCAACATAGTTCGCCTTTGAAATGGGTAATAATAAAAATGATAATAATAATAATATGAAATAGCAGAAACTTTATGGCTTTTAGCTATTTATTACATATGCTAAAATGTGCAGTGTGACTCTTTGAGATTCTTTCAATAGGAACTTATTGATATCTCATACTTCAGTGGTATCGACTTCATCATCAACGGAGCGTCGCAAGATGTGGGAGTACGTTTTAATTGAAGGCTATGATCTTTATAGTTTGATAGATCCCGTGTAACAAGCTCTTATTTGGGGTATAACCCCTTTTTGGACTCGGGACTTTGGCTTTATTTTCCGTGTGCTTTGGACTTGACCACTTGAGTCCATGGACTCCACGGATCAAAAGTTTTGGACTTGTACTTCAAATTAAAAAAAAATCAAACAATAACAAATGGACTCTGGACTTCATCTCAAATTTTGGGTGTACTCTGGACCCAAGGGAGTAGGGGATTAAACCCTCTTTACTGAGTGATATAATTTAGGCGTGAGATAAGTGTCAACATTTTAACACCCATTATATTGTCATTTTCAGTATTTCTAAAAAATGTGCATACAATGACATTTTCCAACACCAAAATGGAAGATATATTGGTATGTTTTGGATATGTAGAAAAATCAAAACTGTCAATAGAAAAGACTGGTCTTTGTATTGATTGTAATTAATCAAAAACTTCAATAAAAAGTTTTACACTATAGAAGTAATTTACACAAAAGTTTTTCCACAGTATTTAATAACCAACTCCTTTATAAGTAGATAAACAAGGAAAGGATATGCAATAAATGCACATAAGACAAAGTCCTTTCAATGGAACAACGCTTTGATTGTTGTTCTTCATCTTTAAGTCACTGTAATTTACTAAAGTGAACTTGTAAAATGGATGGATAAGGTAGTAGTAGAACAGTTACAGAACATGCCGAAATAAAACAACGTTTGAAAGAATTTTTGTCAAGTTTAGGAATCAAGTACACTGTAGGCAAGGTCTTATCTTCATGTGAAACTAAGAGCATTTCTGTAGCCTTCTAATACTCTTTTTTACCCTTTTTTTTTTACATTTGTACGTACGATAGTTTGAATTTTCCGGTTAGTTTTGTTTAACATAAATATAGCTTTACTTTTAGACGATACCAACGTTGTTTGAAGTTCTTCATGTACAAACACATACTCTTAATTTTGACTTAATTTTGTTGACAGGCAGTCACGGGGATAACTCATCACAATTATTTTTTTAAGAAATTATTCTGTTGGTGATAATATTATCTTTGAACCTACAATAATTGGTTTTTGTGTCTTTATTAATTTAAAACGTGTTTCCAGTTTATATTTTAATGTGGGCGATATTTGGGCTTTTTCTAAAGAACTGTCGTATTTCTTCATGAATCGTACATGTATATCACTATGATTTGTGATTAGTAGGTTATAAAACCGTGGGTATATACCGAAAGAATAAAATCAACCTTTCCAGTGCTTAAATTGAAGCGACAATAAAACATACTATCCTTACATAATACTTTAACGAATAAAATGATCATCTCTCATATGATCCTTTTCCAGTAATTATTTATTATTTTCAAAAAGACACTTCGCTTTATTTGTTGGTTTAGCTTAGATGAAAATGGACTCCAGCTGACTATGATTTAGAATTGTTGTTGTCCTTTTTATTTAACAAAAGTTAGCGATTCTGCTTATATCCGGCATAAATTCAACACTGTCGATTTCTGAACAGTTGATTATTTTAAATTCTTTCATTTAAATAATGCAGCACAACTTCAACGTATATAACTCAATTTTTTTAAATTATAAAAGCGTTGTCTCGATACCTAAAACATATGTTTTAATATTTTACACTTTTTTTTCTTATTTGAACAAAGATGAATGGTTACATATAGACGTGTTTGTGAATATTGCTCCCTTGAGTTCGTTTCCTATATTTTTAACCATTCTCGAGATAGTATACCCTTATTCAAAATATTTTCTAAGGTTGTCATACATCGGCAAACGAATACCGAAGCAAAAATGGAGAAAGGGGAAATTCCAAAATCATAAATCCAAAATAACAGGAAATTCCTGTCCAAAATAGATTTGAAACAGCATAACAAAGATAAAACAAATAAACAAAAAACGCCACAAAGCTAAAGCAGTAGCAGTGTGAACCCTACAAAAAACTTGAGGTATCATCAGGTGCTCCGTATGGGTGAGCATGTTCTGTTTCACGCGTAGCATCGTCACACTGCCAGTGAAAGGTTCGGTTTTGTTACAGTCGATGTTTGTCAGTTCGCTTAACAACTAGGGATCTACCCAAAGATATATATTCTCATCTGTGAAATAGAAACATTGTAATGGTCTGTCAAGTAATGGTGACGACCGTAAAATTTCTGTAGTGACAATTGCAGTGACTGAACATACCCTTGATATTTAAGTTTTTGAGACAGTAATTCCGCTCAGTTGCGAAAAATCGCTGTACATCATTGCCTTGACGCTTACCTGTAAGATAAAATTACGAAAGAACATTTAATCTTCGGCACCACTGGTTGTATTAAGAATTGAATGCATTTTTTTGTAGTTTTATTGGAGTGTAAAAGGGTGGACCGTAGCACATTTCGAATGAGGCGCGCCAGCGCTTCATCTGAAAAATGTGCTACGGTCCACCCTTTTACATGACAATAAAACTACGAAATATTGCATTCAATACTTATATTTACATTCCGTAAATGGAATGTAAGTCTTCACACTTGATAACGTAATGAAATTCGTGGATGATGCACCATTTCCTAGTCTGGATTACTCCGCCGTCTTTGTTTACTTTTGTCGTTGTCAAGGAGTCACGTGCTGCTGTAGTTTTACTGACTGATAAAAAACAGTTACGGAAATGATCGGAAGTACTCGTAACCAATCACATTCGGGGATTTTCATACGAAGCAGAATGAATCTAATTATTTGCACATCAAATTTGTTAATATTTTACATAGCACATATTGAGGCATACAAAATAAATAACAAATACCGAAGTTAATGTATATAAACGACAATAATGTGAAACAATGGATATATCGACTACAAATCATCGGCGAACATGAATTATTTCAATTCTTATATACAATTGGTGATTGAGGCGTGAGTATTCTGAACAATGTAGCTAAAGCCATAACACGCGTGTCATTGAAGTTTTAATTATTTTATACATAGAACACGTCATAAAGTAGACAAATTCAGCGTTTGTGTTTATCGTTTGTGAAAAGTGTAGAAATTAGTTTCTCTAATTTCTGCACTGTTTTCACGTTTTGAAATCACTTTGTACCTATTTGCCTTTCAATTTTGGAAAAGCTCTCAGCTTCCGATTGATATCGAAATTTATAACAAACACTTCTTTAGAAGGCTCTGAGATAAATATTTCATAAATGTTCTTCCATTCAGTAATTTGGAAATGACTTTGTTCATAGTCCTTACTTAGGATCACAATAAATGTGTTACTCTTTGCGACATTTATCCCGATTTGTTAAATTTCGAAATCACCTGCGAAGAAATCTCTTGATGGCAAAAAAATTGGTTAATCCTTTATTTTCAAGATATCTACATACAGTGCTTACGGTCCATTTAGTGACATCAACATTATTAAGGCCAAACGTCAGGTATACGTCATACGAAGAAGATTTACTACTTTTATCTTGGGACTTGCAATAGCCATTCAACAGCTGCAACTCATGGCGAAAATAATAATAAATAAAGTAACTTGCAAACACTAAACATACCAGATTGACAAATAATGTTTCCCATTATGGGGACGGTACAATTACACAAATACCAGTCTGTAACATCAATGAAATGTCGATGATCCTTTTTCCTTTGGAACATTTGATAACGCTCTTTGGATAAATTTGATTTGTAGCGATTGGGCGATCAATCCATGTTTTAATCCAACTAAAAGTACAATCACACTTTCCTTGAAAGACTTTTCCTAGTAATACATTTTGTGGAGTTCTCCGTTGAATGGTTACATGCTATGATTATGACTGAGATCAATATAATCCAGTATTCAGAATTCTAAAGTATAAAGTATACTTTTTTATTTATTTATTTATTTTATTTGTTAACACTTCCAAAAAATATGAGATCTAAAAATTCAAATTTGGTATACTATATACAATTCTATAACAAATTAAATCCATAAATACAAAAATGTAAGAGTGTTCCACTGACAAGCTGACATGTGTCAAAATCGACATATTGGGGCCTCTTGTTTGCACCAAGACATATAAAAAATCCGAAAGCTTATTGTGCATCTGCAGCATATACACAACAATTTTATAACACATTTAAAACACTGAATTACAAAAATGTAGGAGGAGTTCTACTGATAAGGTTCATCAACGGACAGACGGACAGACAGACCGACGGACAGACGGACGGACGGGACCAAAACAATATCCCCGCATTTTCTTCAGAAAAGTGCAGGGACCAAATGTGGATACCAGGCGAGTTTTTGTTACTGTCTGTCAGTTTTTTGCCTGAATTCTGCACACAATTTACAAATGTTTCAGAAAAAAGGTCTAATTCCTTGAACTCCATCCCAATGATTTGTTCGTTTTAAACAGAGTAGTGGAACAGAAGATTAATTTCACATGCATGAGGGTTTTGAAGATTTGCTTACGTTCGGGAAATCATATTTTCCTCAGGTGATGCTTTCGGAAAATAAGATTCCCTCAGGTTTACAAATTTTCATCTCCCTCATACATGGGAAATAGATGTATATTATTACCTGTTTTCCCAAGGATGATAAACCAAGACAATTCATACCAAAATGAAGGCCAATAACCCTATTTAATTCGATATATAAATTAGTATCGAGCTGATTTTCTGTGCGACCAACATCTGTTTTACTCACCTTAATAGATAAGGACCAAACTGGTTTCATACCAGATAGATATGTCGGTGAAAAATCTAGATTGATTTATGATTTGATGTACTTTGAAGACTCAGACGATGTTCCTTGTATTCTGCTCCTCATAAACTTTTGAAAAGCGTTTGAATTCCACCAAAACCGGTGCTAAGAGCTCATTTCAACTCGGATGACGAACAACAACAAAAGCGTTTTCCATTGCTTTGTCTGACCCTGTATTTGTATCTTTGCATTTACTCCATATCCTTTCATTGTTTAGTTTGTCTCTCCTGCAGTGTGGATTCCGTAAAAAGACCTCGCGGGAGGGATATATGCTCTCTGTGTATTTTAGTTATGGTGTACTTGTATTTCTCATATGCGTATAGTTAGCAAAATACCGAAGTTACTGTGAATTTAATTTCTGCATGTGCACATTTCGACAACTCATGTCTCTTCAGTGCAGGTCAAATCAAAACATGTGGAAATTCATAAAACGAAATATGGGCAAGTAAGTATGATATAGTATCATACCTACAAATTTTTGTAAACCAACTTATTTTCGCATGTGATTTATTTTCGCGAATATGTATCAGTAGAAATAAAATGTCGCTAAAATGAGTTCGTGCGAAGTTGACCAGGAGCGAAATAAAGTAAGTTCGTTAACAGTAAGGCGTTTATAATTTTTGTAATTTCCAAATGTTATCCTGACCACCTGTGCCTATATCTGAAGATTTTATTCTACCAAGTTTTCTAACAATCGATTTGATGTGTGACCGGTGTTTGTTGTTGTAATTGTCGGGCAACGGATTTCAATGATTGCGAGAGCATTTTGCCAGCAAAATTTGCATTTATTGACGATCCAGCATCAATGGGATAGATAATATGGATGTAGCGTATTTCGACATTTAGTAAAGAATTCCGCTTAAACCAGTGTTACAGGCCGTCTTGATCTTGCTACAGGGTATGAGTAAAACTTACAGTTGAAGGCAACTAGCACCGGTTTGAGCGGAATGACGAATAAAACAATTATAATATAAAAACAAACTTCCTAACTTATAATGGTTTGTTTTCTCAGTAAAAAAGGTTTTAAAAACTTTGAAATTTAATTGTGAGAATTGTAAAAATATGTCAAAAAGTGCTAGACTAACTTAACCTTATTGTATAAGAATATTTCTCAAATCAACGAATGGCCCTAGGAAAAACGCTTGAAATCATAACATTTTTATATATATTTGCAAATTTATGCGAAAATGTGCAAATCATTGGGATGATGTTAAAGATAAATATTCCCCAGCATGTAAGGCGTTCTGGGGGATATTTTTACATTTTCTTATTTAAGATTTCTTAGTGTCTTAAATAACTTAAAGTTAAATGCAAAACGCAAAAAACATATTTGGGAAAAACCAATTGTCAAAAATGTTAAAACCTTAAGTACCAAATGAAGACCTTGATGAGAAAAAAATTCTTAAATACGTTTGTTCAGCTATCTCTTTCCATTTTTGCATTTTCACCCCAACAATACTCAAATTTGACTGCGACCTTGACATTTGATCTTGGATAAAATTGTAGGTCTCTTGTTGCTGTAATTTTTTTATACATGTGTTTACTGCTTAACATAAAAAATAGTAACATGCTATAATGACTGAAAAGTACAATCATATGCAAAATCCTTGACAGGAATAAGATATTCTTCCCGGTATAACGCCAAATTTCTAAATACTGCAAACACTTTCGAATTAACAGAAATCTGTGTAGCATTTTATACAAATTTAATGTTATTATTCAAATTTAATCTACCGAGGCTTCATTCCGTGTATCGCAAATGTCTGTATTCCTATTACGATGGTTTTGATAATGAGCACTTCTTTCTGACTATTTAATAAATACATTGTATAGCTTTCCACATTAGATTCAAATGTTGTTGATGAGAGTTAACTGTGTATGAAGCGACTGTTTTTTTTTTTTTATTAACGCAAAATGATAAACAATAAAACAAATGCGATCACACTATTGCTATCTTATCGCATTCAATTTAAACGGATCTATGTAGTAGTTTGTACATGTAAGCACAATGATAATCATGATAACCATATGTTGAATTCCACTCTGTTTATTAGTTTGTTTACCAAATGTTATGGACTTCTTGAAGAGACTATGTATGTAGTTTTTCATTATAATGAGAATAGCGTTCGAGTCATTTTCGAAAATGTTAACTCTAAAGGTGTAATTGATGGGATTTTTTATTTATTCAGTCTTCCCCGAATAAAATTTTCCAAAATCCAGAAAATATCAATCGGTTATTTTGAACTTTGAATTAAAAAATCTCATAAATAAAATTTAATCTCGTTTTTACGCAATACCCATTTCGTTATAACGAATATGAAAAACATTTTTCTCGAAAAAAACAACAAAAAACAAATTAAGTGGGTTATAAGGCCATAATTATCTCGTTAAAAACATCGATTATCTCACTTTTATGCAATATTCATCTCTTTATTACGAATGAGTAATAATTTGTATCGAAAAGTATTGTTTGCATTATCATGTCATTTGTCATTTGAGTGCAATATTTCATGTTTATTTGATATTTGATTTTAAATGCATTTTTTTTAACCAGTTGGTATAATTTGTCATTTAAATACAATATTTTTCCATTTATTTATGCAATATTGTTTAATTCAATCCATATATCAAGAATAAATATATATTAATACATGGCTTTTTTCCATATCAGCTTGGTTATCATTCCGAGAAATATATGGGTCGAGGGATGATAACCGGGCTAATATGGCTGTTTCAGAACGAGGCAATCTGATATCACCATATCAGACTGGGTATATTGATATGGACAGTAAACTGTCGGCTATATTACATATGCAAAACAGGACATATCTTCGCTAAGTATGTAATAAAATACAAAAACATATTTAAAGCACGGACTGTGACCCTGTGACGTCATGCAATTTCCGATAATGCAATTGTTTTATTTAAATAATAAAAAAATATATCAATTGAAAAACAAATATTCCATTAAAGTAAAAAAAAATTATAAGGAACCATTAGGTAAGACGAACTTCGATAAGCACCATTCAAGGACTTAATGTGGCTTAATTTTTTCACGCCGTTTCAAAGCATAAGATGTGTGTACGGATTTCCCACGGCATCCTACGTTAAACTATGTTCCTCACTTGCAGCCATTTTGAATCTAATGTGGACTTATACTGGACACATTTTTCAACACGCGCCTAAAAAGGGAACTGTGATAAAGTTTGGTTCAAATGGGAAAAATAGTTTCAGAGGAGAAGATCTTTGAATGTGTTGCCTTAGTGTTTAATGTTAAAATAAGTTCTTATTGAGACCATTGGGATGAGGCACAGAAACCCAATACATTTTTTAAACGGACCACCAAAGGAATATTGTGACGAAGTCGTCAAATTGAGTCAGGGGTATATTTTTGAATACTTCTCTGTGGGTCCATTGTTAAACGATGTTTCCGCTGGCGGCCATCTTGGTTATGATGTGGACTTATGGACATATTTTTAAAGAGAGCAAACGAAGCACAGTTGTGACCAAGTTTGGTTGCAATTTGCCAAGAATTTTCCGAGAAGATCTTTGAATGTAATTTTCCATAGGGTCCAACCTAAAATTAAGTGCCAAACAAGCGGCTATCTTGGATGAGTTACATACCCGTCGGACACATTGGGTCAGTAAAGTCCAGGGGACCGCTCCTGGACTTTACCGACCAAGCATGGTTCAATATGGCCTGGTAGTTTCTGAGGAGATATTTGAATGTGTTTCACCAAAAGGTCCGATGTTAAACAATGTTCCCCTCAGATGGCCATCTTGGATCTAATGCGGATTAGCCGTACAAAACTAATGACAGTTGAGACCAAGTATGGTTCCAATTGGCCACATTGTTTAAGAGGAAAAGATCTCTGAATGTTTTTTTTTTTTTTCCAATAGAGTCCATTGTGAAACAAAGTTCTTCGCTGGGATCAATCTCGGATGAGATGTTGGCACGTTAGACAGCTTCCATCACGAGGATAAAATATAGTCATTGACACTTTTGGATAAAATAGCCTCTATCTTAAATCGCTTTTGAAATATCACGCAAAATGTCTAAAATCACAAAAAGTTTCCTGTTATTTTTTCCACATTAATTGCATCATGCATCGAAAAGAGGGGTCAAATTAACAATTCATCAATAAGGCACAAGAAAAAGAGGACACACTCCATATATAACCAATAAAATAAAAAACACACATATATTTAAAGAATGGATTGTGACTCTGTGACGTCATACAAGTCCCGTAATAAAATTACTACATTAATAAATAGAAAAAAAATCGCACTGAATGACAAACTATACTAATTGAATAAAAAGATATTGCATTTAAATGAAAAAAATATATATATTTATATATACAAATTAAATAAAAAATATTGCAATCAATAACAATATACCGAAGTCACTGTTAATTAATTTTCCGCATATGCGCAATTATGTCTCATCAGTACAGATACAACCAAAACATTTGGAAGCCGATCTACCGATTATTTGTAAAAGCTGATAGAGAACAAATAACCAAAAGGATCTAAATAGAAAATCCAAGATTCAGCTAAGGACAGAGGTATGCATGAGGGAGATACTCCTTAGTTTTAAACAGATTTTGTAAAATTTAGATATTACAACTATCAATAAAGTCGGTTTTCGGGTCTGCGCCAAAGTACTGACTACTGGGTAGAATAATATCCTCAGGGACTAACAGTCCACCAGCCGAGGCATCGGCTATTAATAAATAAAAAAATACTGAAGTTACTGTTAATTTTTTTTCTGTATATGCGCATTCTCTTCTGCGCAGATTAAACCAAAACATTTGGAAGCCCTTTAACCGAAAACTTGTTAAAACTGACAGAGAACAATTAGCCAAAAGGATCTAAATAGAAAAGCCAAAATTCAGCTAAGGGCAGAACTATTCATGAGGGAGACACTCCTTAGTTTTGAATGAAGAAATACAGCAGCTGAACTAAAAATATTGCCTTTGTAACAAATATTGCATTTCACATGAAAACAATATACAAAATGAATAAAAAATATTGCAATTAAATGAAAACATATGCTAATTGAATAAATAATATTGTACTAAAATGATCAAAATATACCAAACATCAGCAGTACAATACCAAGAAAACGGTTTTACTAAATTAACTGATTGTGTGACGCATGCCTCTAGCCGAGCAACACATGCCTACCCTACCGGAGCACCTGATGTCACTCCCGGTTTTCATGGGAGTTCACACCTAATGTTTTCCTTTTATTTCCGTGCATTGTAGCTGTCTCATGTCCTTGTTTTGTCTTTGTTTTTCTTCCCTTATCTTTCAGAAAATAATTAAATTGTGCAATTGCAATATAAGTATTTTTCTATTATATAATGTATTTCTTTTGCAACAAAAGTACCTATATATGTACTATATAACAATCTGATGTATATGTTTATTATTTGGTTGACTTATGCGATTGTAAATGTTTATTATTTGGTTGACTTATGCAATTGTATTGTAAATATATATTATATGGAAAGGACCTTTGTAAGTTGGGATAACTTGTGTCAAATCCATTTGTTGTATTATTTGAACAATAAAATAATTTTAATCTAATCTAATCTTTGTTTTTCTCTGTTGGCGTTTATTACACGTCTTTGGACTTCGTCTTTTTTTTGTTGTCATTGCTTACCTTGTTTCTTAGGTATTCTTATGTCGTTGTTTTTATCATAAAATATTGCATTTATATGAAAAAATCAAAAAAAAATTGCTACCAAACGATTCCGAAATCATGTAAAATAGAACAAAAAATATGAATTTATTAACCAACAATGAAAAGATTCAATTTCAATGACTGGATGTCATCATTGATTTGTTTGAATTTCATATTTTGTATATTATTATTTTAGCAGTCTTTAAGTCAGTTAAAGTACGTGTCAGAGTAATATAAATTAAATTAAAGAACAAGTTGAAATGCTGAAGCACGTATCTTTACCAGCCCTTTTCTTACAAAACACTTTAACACTACTCTGGAAACATATACACTCTAAAAAAAAATATTACTTAAAAATTTACTAACAATAAGTAATACTTTTACTTATTCTTAGAAATTATATTTGTCTTTATTTCAAGTAATTTCCAATCATGGTCAGTAATTCTAAGTTATTCCAAATACTTAGGAAAACCGATATACTGAGTAATTCTTTCTCAGTAATCCGTTTTTACTAAGTAAATGAATATTACTAATAAACGTCTGTTAAGTAAAATTTACTTAGTAAATTATACTAAGTAAAATAATAAATGTTTACTTAGTAAAACAAATATTGCTCAGTAAAAATTAGTTAGTAATTTTGATCCAACAGAAAGCATCGGTATATCAAGGTATATAATTTGTTTTCTATTTCATTTATTCAGATCTTCGAGAGAATTGAAATACATTAACTCACTATGTACACGTTATGTCGGATATAGTGAAATATTATGAAGTATATCTCTACTAGCATTGCAAGGAGAATATATTGATTGATAAAAATTACAATATAAAGCTCTAATTATCTATTTTTAAATTCAAGAAAACCAAACGTATCCTAAAAATATCCAAAAATATTGCTTCTGAAAATGCGTTGAAGAATTTGCATAATATTCCAATGAAGTTGGATACTGAAATGTAAACAGAGAAATCTTACGGCCATATTTATATAACGAAAAATTTGACAAGGGATGTAATTAATGACATTTTCTTTAAAGATTTTCGTATATCGGAAATAAATGTGTGGAGTCCTGGAATCATTGATGACTGTTATACAAAGGACACATTTTCTAATGACTGCCCCAATCTACACTTATTATCAGTTTAAAAAAAGAGAAGAAGAACAAGAAAAATAATAATAAGAATTGAGTAAAAACAATAAGTCTCCCCAAAATTCGTGTGGGAGACTTAATAACATGTTTACCTAACGGAGGGTGTAAACCCCCCCTTTTGGACTTTGGCTTTATTTTTATGCATAATTTGGAGGTGATCAATTGAGTTTATGGGACTGCATGGCCAAGCATTTTGTACTTTAACTTCAAATTTCAAAAACAAATTTAAAAATAAAAAAAGGACTCTGGACTTCATTTTTAATTATGGTCGTACTCTGCGGGACTCAAGAGGACAGGAGGCTGGGAATGGATTATACCCTCCCGACAGTGTAAGAGCTACTTGTGTTGACCTGTTGACTGACACAAAAGGAATAACTGGACATCATATGATATCAATAATTTCATATTTTACAGATAGAAAGGTGGCCCTTGTTGAGGCCCGTCAAGAGTTTCTTGATTACCTTATTATCAGGGCATTTTTTAAATGATTATTTGATTACGAGGGCATTTATTTAATGATTATTCGATTATTAGCTTGCGTTTTATATACTTTTTGATTACTAAGCCAAAATTTATTGATTACCAAGGTAAAAATGCAATGATTATTTGATTACTAAGGCCAAAAATTTAATGATTATTTGATTCCTGGGACTCCCCTACCATGAGGACCCTTCTTGTTTTATTGTCCGTTGTGTTGAAATAAATATTTATTTTCTTCCTATCATATTTCTTTATTAGATTTACATACTAATTGCCAACTACTGTATTAAACCTGGACTTATTAGTTTTAATCTGGCTTGTTACAAGGTGTGTGAGCAGAACTTAATTCTAAGTAAATTCAACGTATTTTTTTAAATTCCAGTTTCCCTTTAAAATACACGAGTTATGGATTCTCAGCTGGTACACTGGATCCATCCCCATTTTTACAAAAAGTTGTATTAAGGGAGTACGAGCGTCAGATTTCAGAAGCATTCAATATCCTCGGGTTTTATCCATTCAAACAGTGCTAAAATTTTGTGCACATGGATCACATTTCTTGGTCATAAGTCATTTTAGAATACATAAAATAGACTGTGCATAAAATTTAATTAATTTCCAATTATAATTTCATATATTTAAAGGCCTATAAACATCTTGCAAATTGAAGGAAAACTGTAGAGAGATATGTTTCCCGCCAAAATTTTGACGTCTTATATCTCAAAACTTCCTACATGGATTTTCAAACTTTTTTGCTCAAGTTGTTCCATTAGTAGTGCTCTTCAAAACAAAAGGTCAGAATTTTAATTCTAATTACAAAATTTCTGAAACTCGTACTCCCTTGTGCATATGCAGATATTAAATTCACAGTAACGATTTAGTCATTTTATATATTATAGGTCAATAAATTTATATGAAATTTGGTTTAAATTTACTGATTTCAAATATTTTTTAAAGTAATATTAGGTATTTAGAAGTTATTATATTACTTACATAAAAAACTCTTACTTATAAATTTTTTTAATGTACCGTAGTTAATATCAAGTAATTAAATTTCTTAAATTAAGTATTTTTTTCTTTCTCAGCAAGTATTTTTATCTTACTTAGCAATTTCAAGTAAATTTTAAGTAAAAATATTGTTTCAAACTAGTAATACAGGTTTTACTCAGTTGATATTAATAATATTTAAGTAAACATGATTATTATAACGAGTAATCTTTCATTTACTTAGTAATTAAAGGCAATTTATTTGTTTACTTAGTAAATTTAAGTAAATTGTTAGTAATTTAGAGTAATTCACAAGTGATACTATTACTTGATTTAAGTAAAAAACAATACTTAGTAATGTTTTTTTTAAAGAATACTTAAGCTTTTGTTTATTTATATTGAAATATTATAAAAAAAAATTGGGTAATTATCTTATCTGATATTTGCAATGTAATCCTTTTCATTATGCCAAGAAGCAAGATCAAATCTACTTTAATACAATTTTTTTTCGTATTCCTTGCTAGGTTTTGAAAATTAACACATAATAGGCTGTATTACTGATATGAATATGGAATTTTCAACAAAAGATTTTTACACAGTCTCCTTCGGGTTACAGAGGTTAAAGGGCATTTCTTTACTCGAGATAGCAATATGCATATTTTCAACATGCTTGCGTTAACAGAATTTTACTATCAATTGTGATGAAATATGTTGTGACTAAGCTGGGCAAATGCGAGTCCAATGAAATTTGTGGTAAATATGGCGGAAAAAATATGCCAGTAGGAAGTCTCTATAAATTTAATTAAGGGAGTTCGCTACTCTATTTGAAAATAAATAAGTTTTGGTCGTGGAGTTAGCATTCTACCTGTATTGGGTTTTATTGATAAGGAAACAGGATAGAAAAGGGGGAGGTTTGGGTACCCATACAGTAATTTAACCCTACCGGAAGCTCTTGCTAGTGCGTGTACCAAGTCCAGGTATCCCGAGTTCCTGTTTTTGTCTATATGAAAAAGAAAGGAAATGGGGTAAATGTCAAGGAGACAACATCCCATATCCAGGTTAAAACGACCCAAAACAAAGCATCTAGGGGTCACCGTACGGTCTTCAACTCAGTGAGGAACCTCACACCATATAGCAAGCCCTAAATGGCCCAAGAAGGGTAAAAAAGTGGATAAATCAATGGAAACAAACCACATACAATAACCCAAATATCAAGAAGCTAAAATTTTATAAGAAGACACGGACAAGTCAATCACCAACATATTCCTGACTTGGGACAGGCGCAAAAATTGCGGCGGGGTTAAACTCGTTTTCTTGGATCCAAACCCTTCCCTATGTGTGGTGAATGGCTAAAAATAAATACACAAAAAGACTCAGAGTAAAAAACCAACTAGAAAAAAGTCCAACTTATCAAGACGAGTACCCTTACAATGAAGTACATAAAACATGAAGACAATACACACAGGTACTGTCCGGACAAATGCTCGCAGTTACTGACAACTAGCTAAGGACATAATTTCCGTTGACTATGATATCAAGCCTTCTTACATATGAAACTTCAATTGAAATACTTCTAAATAGATTTGGTATAACAACGTCATCAATTATGAAAGAAGAACATGATATTGTGGAATGCCAAATACTGCCAATATGAAAAATTGTTGGTGTTATGTTTGTTTTTTGCATTTTATTGTTTTTCTTGTGCAGTTCCTTGGTAGATCGTGGCATGTGAATATGTGAATAATTTTCCGAAATGGCCATACATTTATTATTGCAGTTCGAGTTAACATATGTGTTATGGTCTGATGTGCATTTACTCCATATCCTTTCGTAAAATATGTGATTGTTATTTTCGGCCATTGTAAGTGTTTTCTGTTATCTTTTCTTCATTAATTCAAATAAAACATGAATTGTGTTAGGAAATTAAAAAAGAGGTAATTTAAGTGCAAAAAATTGATAGGTTCATTTTGTAGATGATCTTGATTTTTAGATATTGGTGATTAAAAATTTGGCGCGAAACTGAACTATGATTTTTCATAGGATTAACATTAGCAAGATTTGACCATGAATGAATCTGAATTTAATATTTTTTTTTACAGAATGCTCGTAAAGATGTATAATACGATATTACGCGAAAAAATTAGGCGGGTCATCAGCAAAAAATTATAATGTTTTTAAATGGACAAAACCCGAGGAATCCGAAAATTTGACATAAGGTACAAATCTCCTTAACGCCTCTTTACAAAAATCAATAATCCGCCCGATGAGATTATTAGAAAAAATAAGGAAAAAATAAACATTGTAATGGCTGAAAAGCCATCTGTAAAATGCAAGTTACCTTTTTTCTGTTGCTGTGCACGAATCCAGCGATATTACTACATGTATTAAACTGTTAACCTCAAAATTAATTGGCCAATCAGGAATTGCGTTATATCATTCAAG
The DNA here is from genome assembly GCA_002080025.1 of Modiolus philippinarum. Taxonomy (NCBI): domain Eukaryota; kingdom Metazoa; phylum Mollusca; class Bivalvia; order Mytilida; family Modiolidae; genus Modiolus; species Modiolus philippinarum. Next base: position 97,835 of record MJUU01038893.1, on the reverse strand, counting down.
GCTCCCTTTGAATTTATTACAGGTATTGTCGGGGTATGTTTTCTTGTGGCACCTCTCCTTTGTCGTAAGTATCCTTATTTTGCGAAAACATGTACAATTATTCATGATAACATAGAAAGAAATGCCACAGCAGTATAAAGAAGGAAAAGATAACATACCGTAAAGCAAGTTATTTTAACGGGTCAAAAATTTCGCGGATTTGAGTAGAAAATTAATCCCGAAAATTTAAGCGTTTTAAAATTTCGCGGATTATCAAAAGTTCTATAAATTTCCTAAGAATACATAAAATATTTGCGGGATTTATTTCCGGAATCGAGGTCTATCCGCGAAAATGCGAGAAAATTAAAAACCCCTGCGAAAACAACCCACTATACGGTATGCGAAAACAATCATCAAAAATTGAATATTGACTCTTCGGTGGAGGTCAATTACAAGCTTTTGGCAATCCAAGAATTTAGGCAAGTAAAAAAATCATATCAAAGAGCTGCAAGAGAACAAACTAAAGGACAGAAGTTAACGCTTTTAACGCTATAAGCATAACAGAGTTGAACGAATCATTGACGTGGTCGTATTTACCCTACCGTAGCATATGAAGTTATCCCTATAATTTGAAATAATTTGCACTACTAAAGTTTTTTTCATCGATAATTTGGGAGAGTTTTCTTTGATCATTACTTGACGATAAAGCTTGTATCAATTGCTAGATAATCAGCTACAAGTGAGAGTATAGAAATAATCAACAATTTATCACCTATCGTGAATGCACCAACATATTGCAGAAGGATCTAATAAATTTCTAAGATGATGTGGAAAACACATTACACAAAAGTGAACCAATACGTTAACTATACCTTGTGCCATGTTGATATTTTTTTTCTGCATATCAAATCGAAACATTTGGAAATCCATTTTTTTATTTTTGAATATTAATGAACACAATCTCCCCCTACCACTTCACCAAATGTTTGCTTTATAGCAGAGATACAAAGAGATGATAGGGTGGAGGAAGTTCGACAGAGATATCGAAAAACAGTTAAATTATAATGGGAACAAATTGTGCGCCACATTTAGCTGAAGTTTTTTCCTTTTTTCGTGTGAAGCAAAGTTTTTACAAGGGCTAATACAACAAAACGCAAAAACAACAAGTGATAACTGTGTTCGCAAGCGAAACACAAAAGTCTACCAAACGAACTCCCGTATCGGATTTCAAGGCATACGAGACCCCCTCAAGAAAAACAATTTGGCAGGAGTTCCCCTTATAAGCTATGTAATACATATTTCTCAAAATTCCTTCTTTTTTATCAGAAAACCTGATTTTTCGAAAAAAAAGTTCCGGCTTTGTTTCCATGGCAACCAAATGCTCTTTTGTCCATTACACCCTATTTCAGACATTTTTCCAAAGAAAATTTGGGCAGGGGTTCCCCATATAACCTATGTAATTTTTATTTCTGAAAAGTCCTTTTTTCATCAGAAAACTCAATTTTCCAACCAAAAAAATATGTGTTTCTGTTTTTGTTTCTATGGCAACCACTGCTCTTTTGTCCATTACACCCTATTTCAGACCCTTTCCACAAAAAATGGGCAGGGGTTCCCTTTATAAGCTTGGTAATACATATTTCTCAAAATTCCTTCTTTTTCATCAGAAAACCTGATTTTCAAAAAAATAAGTTTCTGGTTTTGTTTCCATGGCAACCAAATGCTCTTTTGTCCATTAAACCCAATTTTAGACCTCTTTGCAAAGAAAATTCGGACAGGGGTTCCCCTTATAACCTAATAGTATGTAATACAGATTCCTCAAAATTTCCATTTTTAATCAGGAAACTCAATTTTTCTACAAAAAAATATGTTTATGGTTTTGTTTCCATGACAAACAAGTGCTTTTTGTCTATTACACCCAATTACAGACCCTTTCCAAAAACGATTTGGGCAGGAGTTCCCCTTATAAGGTAAGTAATACATATTTCTCAAAATTCCTTCTTTTTTATCATAAAACCTGATTTCAAAAAAAAATACGTTTCCGGTTTTGTTTCCATGGCATTAAAATGCTCTTTTGTTTGTTATACCCTAAACCAGACCCTTTTCAAAAAAAAATGGGCAGGGATTCCCCTTTTTAGCTATAGTAAGTGAGAACTGAACCGTCAATCAAAAGAACGAACAATCCATAGACAACGGCAAAATCAGACACACTAAGAAACAAGGACACCGCTTGGCCACGGGACAAATAAAGAAAATTGAAGACACACATACAGATGAACAACACGGACCCAATAAAAAGCCATGGGTGAGATCAGGTGAATCGGTAGAGTAAGCATCTCCTGCTTCTTATAAGACACCCGCCGTGTTGAACATGTCAACTTTGGTGGTAAAGTCGAATCCGATAGAGGAAAAACAAACTTTAGTTGTAGAGGGAGAGATCTTTTGTCATCTGGGAAACAGATATCCTATAGCGATCCACAAGATCGTGATGTCGACCGTAAAACTTCTGTAATGATGACTTTAAGTTGTTTGTAACGTACCCTTGCTTAAGTAGTCTATTTGTAAGCAACTGAGCTCTGTCAAGGAAGTCACTGTGACGACCACAAGCCCTTGCGTAGCGAATGAGTTGTGAGATGGAAACTCCATATGCTGGTGCTTTTGGAATGTTGCTACAAAGAAAAGGAAAGTTGACTATTGGAAAAGTGAAGTCATCGCGTTTGTCATACAGGCTAGTTTGTAATGTACCTCTGTTGTCAATTTCAAGATGAAGGTCAAGGAACGAAGCCGATGTGGAAGGATCTGTAGTATCCTTAATCTCAATCTCTTTTGGATAAATAAGATGAAGAAAGGTTGTTTAATGATAAAATATCATCTATATAACGGAAGCTGAAATTAAAGGACTGGGTCAGTTTTTTGTATCTATTTTGAAGAAGCCCTTCAATGAATTCAGCCTCATAAGAGGCTATGTAATACATATTTCTCAAAATTCCTTCTTTTTTTCAGAAAACCTGATTTTTCAAGAAAATAAGTTTCTGGTCTTGTTTCCATGGCAACCAAATGCCCTTTTGTCCATTAACCCCAATTTCAGACCTCTTTCCACAGAAAATTTTGGCAGGGGTTCCCCTTATAACCTATGTAATACAGATTTCTCAAAATTCCCTTCTTTAATCAGAAAACTCAATTTTTCTACAAAAAATATGTTTATGGTTTTGTTTCCATGTCAAACAAGTGCTCTTTTGTCCATTCCACCCAATGTCAGACCCTTTCCAAAAACAATTTGTGCAGGAGTTCCCCTTATAAAGTTTGGGTACCCATAAACCGGTTTAACCCTACCGCTGGGTTTTGCTAGTGCCGGTACCAAGTCCGGCTGTCCCGAGTTCCTATCGTTGTCTACGTTTGTCTTTTGTCTTATTCGTGTTCTTCATGTGTAGTTCCATAGCAGATTGTGACATGTGATTATAATTTTCAGCCATTGTAGGTGTTTCCTGTTAACCACTTTTTACATGTAATACATATTTCTCAAAATTCCTTCTTTTTTATCATAAAACCTGATTTAAAAAAAAATACTTTTCTGGTTTTGTTTCCATTGCAACAAGATGCTTTTTTGTCCATTACAGCCTATTTTAGACCCTCTCCAAAAAAATGTGTGCAGGAGTTCCCCTTTTACGCTATGTTATACATATTTCTCAAAATTCCTTCTTTTTCATCAGAAAACCTGATTTTCAAAAAAAAAGTTTCTGGTTTTGTTTCCATGTCAACCAAATGCCCTTTTGTCCATTAAACCCAATTTAAGACCTCTTTCCACAGAAAATTTGGGCAGGGGTTCCCCTTATAGCCTATGTAATACATATTTCTCAATATTCCTTTTTTATCAGAAAACTCAATTTGTCTACAACAAATACGTTTATGGTTTTGTTTCCATGACAAACAAGTGCTCTTTTGTCCATTACACCCAATTTCAGACCCTTTCTAAAACAAATTTGGGCAGGAGTTCCCCTCATAAACTATGTAATACATATTTCTCAAAATTCCCTCTTTTTTATCATCAAACCTGATTTTTCAAAAAAAAAAAGTTTCTGACTTTGTTTCCATGGCATCCAAATGCTCTTTAGTCCGTTAAACCCAATGTCAGACCTCCTTCCAAAAAAAAAAAAACAAAAACAAAACAAAAACAAAATGGGAAGGGATTCCCATTATAACATATGTGATATGTATTGCTGTAATCAAAATATAATCATTAACATAAACAACTATTTTTCACAAAATTTCCATTTTTTTTTGTTTGGTTTCCATGACAACCGAAATTATTTTGAAAGTTCCAATGCTGTAGAACAATTTCTTGCATTACAAACACCTTTCCTAGGGAGTTTCATGAAGCTAGTATTAAAAGTTTTTGAGATGCAGTGAGAATTTAATAGGGTGAAAAATATCACAAATTTCATTTTCCCCATAGGGTTAACATTGCAGACCCATCCCTTTTTGATTCCCCAAAGGTACCCTTAATAAACCCCTTTGCAAAAAATTTTGTTTTATTGTTTTTGACACAACTAGATATATGGAGCCAACATCCTACAAAGTTTTAAATTTCTAGGTCAAATAGTCACTGAGATCTGGTTCGGACAAGTTCATCCGGAGGAGAATAAAGAAAGAAAGCGGAATAATAATAATAAGAAACGCAACAAAAACAATACGTGTCCCAACTTCGTTTGGGAGACTGAACTAGCCCATACTTTCAATTTTATCTTCATATATATAGACGATGTACTTTCTCTTAATAACCCAAGATTTAAAGAATATTTACATCGAATCTACCCCAGTGAACTTGAAATTAAAGAGACAACCGATAACCTCAATTCTGCTTCATACCTTGACCTTTTGTTATACATTGACGAACATTGATGTCAGAAATTTAGGCTATATGACAAAAGTGATGATTTTGACTTTCCAATTCTGAACTTTCCCTTTCTCTGCAGCAATATACCTACCTCCCAAGCATAAGGATTGTATATTTCACAATTAATTTGTTACTATAAAGCGTGCAGTTCATACAGTAACTTTGTGGAATGAGCAAAAGCACTGTCACAAAAACTGTTGAGTCAGGGATATGTTCAGCCCTTGTTACTTTCGTCCCTTCAGGAATTCTATGGCCGTCACCCAAAAACATAGAATGATATGAAATGTCAGTGTCACAAATGAAAACTGACATTTTCAGCTAGATTCACGTCTTCCCGGATTTGACATTACCGATTTTGACTTTACCCTGGATTGACCCAGTGACAGTGCGAGGGGTGCTGTATACATAGCAGGACATGCTTACCCTTCCGGAGCATAATGAGTCACTCTGTTTTTTGAGAGTTCACACTGTTAGTGCTTTAGTTTTTTGTGTTGTTTATGTAGTGGTTGTGTGTTTTGTGGTCTTTGGTCTTCCGTCTTCTGGTGTTCTTGATTTTGCCTTGTCTCTGGCTTTTGCTTTATTCCTTCGGTATTCTACTATCAATGTTTTAAAAGAGAATTTAGACGGAAAAAAGAGGGGAGGGAGGAAACATCAAATCTTAGTTTATTCGGGTACCTAATAATTGGGTCATAATCCAATTAAATGAATGTTATCATAAAAAGATAAATGACCGCTTTATGCATAAACCTTCAACAAAAATAGTGTAAATTTTTCATTGTAGACAGAACAACGGCAGTAGAATACCGAAGGAACAAACCACAAGATTACACAAATCAAAGTCCAGAGACAAGGCAAAAGCAAGAACACCAAAAAAACGGAAGACACCACATGCCCAGAAAAACACACGAACATTACACAACACAAAAAAACTAAAGCACTAACAGTGGAACTCTCAATAAACAAGAGTGACATCAGGTGCCCCGGAAGGGTAAGCATGTCCTGCTCTGTGCACAGCACCAGTCACACTGTCAGTGGGTCAATCCAGGGTAAAGTCAAAACCGGTAATGTCAAATCAGGGAAAACGCGAATCTAGCTGAAAATGTCAGTTTTTATTTGTGACACTGACATTTCATATCTATCTGTGATTTCGTGGTGACGGCCATAGAATTTCTGAAGGGAAGAAAGTAACAAAGGCTGAACATATCCCTGACTCAGCAGTTTTTGTGACAGTGCTTTTGCTCTTTCGCTCTTTTGTTAGAAGGCAAAACGTAAAAAACAATATTGTAACTAAACAAACGGACACTTTTTATTTGTATTGTATTGGGGAATTACCGTTAAAAAATAAACGTATTTTTGTTTGCTAGACCAGGATTTTCGGGTTCATATATGAGCTCATATTATAAGGACATCATAATCTTTTTTTTTTTTGGGGGGGGGGGGG
>MJUU01038893.1:64195-91519 GCA_002080025.1 Modiolus philippinarum | reverse complement strand
AAAAAAATAATAATTAATTCATATCGTTCATTTCCAGTTTTGTTGAATTCATTTTTTTTGTATTATCATTATTAATTACTATATTTGCTGCTAATGCTGTCTTTGTCGTCTTTTTTCTGCTGTTGTTGCCTCTTACCCTCAACGTCATGACTAGATTTTGCAAAAACAGGCAATACCAGGTAATGTTCATGTCTAAAATAAAAATCCCTTACCAAATTTTCTAGGTGGCGGCCAAATATGTCTCTCCTGCAGTGACGAAAAGGGCATCTCTTCTTGTGAACATATCACAACCTGTGGTGACGAAGAGGTGAGTTCTATAATATTATAATTTTCAAAAGTTTACATATCAGGCGACCAACAAAACAGAAGGTTTTTCCACAATTAACAACAAGAGATCCACAAAAATGAATGTGCAACAGAAACATTTACATCTTAATTATTTATGAACTTTGTTTATATCTACGACACCAACTGTTTATGTCTAAAAATATTATCTTTTCTAATCTGCCGTGCATTAAAAAGTATTGAACTATTTCACGATGGAAGCTCAAATTTAACTTCTGAGTATCACAATATTAATTTATTGGAATTAAGGAGGTAGACCTAGGTTAAGGGACATAACTCTTGAAAATCACTTGTATGTTTGTTTTAAACATTTTCATTAATTAATATATTGTACGCTTCTAAGTAACACAAATGATTTTGATTCTTTTTCACATAAATGCTTAAAAAGCGCCATTGAACCTGACTGTTTCAAACGCCTTGCTGATTTAAAGAGTTATCTCCCTTAACCTAGGTCTACTACCTTAAAGTCAGTCAGAAAGTAATCATCAGACTAAATTAAGAATAATCAAAAGGCAATGGCAACATTGGAAACACAATAATACAAAGACATCACACAACTGCGGCACAGAAAAGAAAAATGGAGACACACATATATAAAAATCCATGAGTTTACTGGAAAAACGGGTTCAAAAATTGAAATTAAATCAAGAAACAAATAGTGAATTAAACCTTCAACCTAGACAAATGAAAATTGAGGCATAATGTTTATATTTGCTCACTAAGAGTAACAAACTTTATACATAATATCAATGTACAAAGTTAGCTATATATAGTCAAAGGAAAGACAATTTAATTACCATATTAATAAACCCGTTTTGATATTGAAAAATAAAATTATCTTCTCAAAACATCAGGGCATTTCATAAAATAGAGTTATCTTCTCAGTTAAACATCAGGGCATTTCACATCCAAACTTCTATGCAAATATCATTAACAAAGCGCATAAATTCAAAAATTGTCCTGCCAAACTTATTAATCAGATGAACAAACGTTTTTGTTGGCAAAGATATTGATCAGCTTCTAATTGCTTTACATCGTAAATAAATTAAACAGTTTTCAACTTGGCAGTATTTTCCATTGCACAAGATCAAGTTCTTCTTTCATAATCGATGATGTTGTTATACGAACTATTTCCATTGAAGTTTCATATGTAAGAAGGCTTGATATCATGGCCAACGGAAATAATGTCCTCAGCTAGCTGTCAGTAACTGCGAGCATTTGTCAGGACAGTACCTGTGTGTATTTTCCTCATGTTTTATGTACCTCATTGTACCTTTTACTCTTCTTGATAAGCTGGACTTTTTTCTAGTTTGATTTTTACTGTGAGTCTTTTTCTGTATTATTCTTTAGCCATTCACCACACATAGGAGGAGGGTTTGGATCCAACAAAACGAGTTTAACCCCACCGCGATTTTTGCGCCTGTCCCAAGTCAGGAATATGTTGGTGATTGGCTTGTCCGTGTCTTCTTATAAAATTTTAGTTTCTTGATATTTGGGTTATTGGATGTGGTTTGTTTCCATTGATTTATTCACTTTTTACCTTCTAGGGCCATTTAGTGATTGCTACATGGTGTGAGGTTCCTCATTGTGTTGAAGACCGTACGGCGACCCTAGATGCTTTGTTTTGGGTAGTTTTAACCTGGAGATGGGATGTTGTCTCCTTGATATATACCCCATTTCCTTTCTTTTTCATAATTTAAATGTTCGGCTGTATTTTTTTTATTGATGATTTTTTGTGGGTAGGTCGTTTTGTTGTCTTCAGTCCTGAAAAGTTTTCGTTTTCCTTATTTCGTGACTTAGATTTATGTAATCCCTTGCTTTGTTCCTTCTGTATCCTACTGGTGTTGTTTTGCCCATATATGGCTCACTTGGTTCAGCAAGATAATCCACAGATATTTCTCATCGAATACAGTATACAGTATAATATCAAAATCATAACAAGAACAACCTTTAAAAACTTATCATAGTCATATTCCTTATAATCTGATAGAATTAATATTAAAATTTTCAAGTCTGCGACACAGATATAACAGGACAACTTAGCAACAACAAATTCCCGCCGCGTGAGATTTAAGAAAAATTCAGACTTATTGCATTTAGTTTATTTTCGATGCCAATTTAAGCCTTTTTCAAAACACGATTAAAAAATGAAATTAGAGTAAAACAAGAATTATGAAAAAGAGTTTGAACTACAAGATAATATATATTTTTTGCGCGGAGGGAATTTTTGCGGGGTGAAGAAATACACAGCTCTTCCCTATGAATATGTTTACCTCTGTGTATAGTTTTTAAAGCCCTTACTTTTACTTTTTTATTGTTTCGATAAAGGCACGAATAAGGGTCTAACTATCTTATTGTTTTATTCGTGTATTGCTTATTTCATTCTGCTGTTTTCCTTTTATTATTACAACGTTTGAAACTTTACAAATACAACGTCGATAAGGATATTCACCTGACGATTCCCTTTTGCAAAAAAGCGCTGGGGAAATTGTCTGATTATTTGATGTGAAACATATTTTTTGCTGCTTTTGAATTTGATTTTAAAGCGTTTTTTTTTATTTTGCATCTATGTTTTATTTTGTGAATTTTTAATGAATCCCTGACGAAATTTAGTATAGTAGGAGTATAAGAACAAGTCTGTCAGATGAGGAGCACAATTCGTTCCCTTTGGTATAACTAACTTTCTGTTCATAAATAACACCTCAATATGTGACGCATGTATTATAAAATAAGAAATAGTTGGTCAGTTTGAATGTGGCAGTCACCGGTTGAAATGGGGAGATTGCAAAATATTGATAGATATTAAAGATTCTAGTGCAACATTTATGTAACAGATTATTTGATTGGTCAAAACTGACCGCCGATTGCACAAAGAACATTTTTTACGCTCGAACAAGCAAGTAATTGCACTGGCAAAGATAAGATTCTAATCTTCCTTTACACAAGACAGTATCTTAAGGGTGGAATAGTGTTGTGATTGAGGACAATCCCAGTCCGTCTCCGTATGATGTCAAGAACGAATTTAACAGCTTAATTAGCTTCGTTGCTGGGATGCTTTTTTCCTCTGCTGATGAGAAAATGCAATGATGATACAACAATAACACATAATACTTTATCAATGATATGATATATATTATACTTTAGATATAAACATGAATAGTTGACAACTTTCATTTGCAAATTGTTTTTATGGCTCTAGGTGTGTTTCTATCACCAATATACCAATGAAATAAACAACAGAAGATATGATTTTGGGTGTGCCTATCCCGAGGTAAGTATTGGGTTTTGTTTTAACCTGGAGATTGGATGTTTTTAACATGACATTTACCCTTTCTTTTTCATATATCAATAATTGTTGCATTGAAAATGAGATTTCCTGTTTCTTTTTCTCAATAAATTTAAATTGATTTCTTTATACAAGTACTACGACGATAATCATAGCAGTTGAAAACAAAAATACATACAAACTAGTGATCAACTGATTTCTATTTCGAATGTAACAGCAGGTATATTGACGATATTCTTACTGTTAACAATCTCCACTTTTAGATTATGTCGACATCATTTTCCCTCAACAACTGAAACTTTATAAAGCTACAACTGAAACTTAATAACGCTAACAATGATTCCAAATGTTGCACTTTTCTGGATCTAACTATCATCGTTGACTCTGGTAAAATAAAAATATAGTCTATGATAAAAGGGATGATTTTTCATGTCAGTATTTCTAATTTTCTTGTTCTTGATGGCGACGTTCCTCTAGCTCCATCCTACGGAGTTTATATTTCTCAACTTGTACAATTCGCACGCGTTTGTTCTTCTCACGACGACATTAATGAACGTAACCTCACTATAACTTCCAAACTTTTACAACAAGGTTACAGATTTCTCAAATTGTTGATATGAAAAAGAAAGGAAATGGGGTAAATGTCAAGGAGACAACATCAAATATCCAGGTTAAAACGACCCAAAACAAAGCATCTAGGGGTCACCGTACGGTCTTCGAGTACATATAAAACGTTTCATTGAAGATATAAACATGTTATATCAAAATATAGGTCACTCGCAAACAGCTTATTACTAAGGGTATTTCTCATTCCCGATTTCAAAANAAAAAAAAAAAAAAAAAAAAAAAAAAAAATGCTGTAAAAAATTGACAGAAACTGATTAAAAAAAAGAAAAAAACTGGGACGTAACTTACATTCCTGACGCAATAGGGTACATCGCCAAAATGCATGTGTCCCGTAAATTGACTTTGGGGTCCAATGAACTGAGAGTTTTACACGCATACTGGCCTCTCACCAATACTGATGTCTACTAAAATACATTATGATTCTTTACCAACCCCATATGGGAGTTTAGAATTTGAATGCGACAGTGTTTTACCATCAGACTGGGCTCCTTAGGCTAGCCGCCAGTTTAGCTGCGAGCACTCCTTGAACAATCTTTCAAAATTACGTTTTGTCCCTTTTCCTTTTCAAGATTGTGGTCATGGAGTTAGTAGTCTACCTGTTTTGGGTTTTATTCAAATGTTTATTATATTATAGGGAAACGGGACAGAGAAAGGGGAGGATTAGTTTCCCATAAACCGGTTTAATTCTTCCGCTAGGTTTTGCTAGTGCCGGTACCAAGTCCGGCTGTCCCAAGTTCTTATCGTTTTTTAGGTTTTTTTTTCAATTTGTGTTTTTTCTTGTGCAGTTCCTTGGTAGATTGTGGCATGTGATTGTGTTTCTTGGCCATTGTAGGTGTTTCCTGTTAATTTTTTTTATTCTATTAAGAGATCATTACTCATATAAATTAATTGCAGTCTGTCGGGCACAGTTGTAGTAAAACCGTTCTTTTATCGTAATAAAATAGCAATGTTTCTTTTATAGATGGGGCAGTTGTTTAGCTTCGTAACAGTTTGGTTTTTCAGCCTAGAAATAACTTTTTCCTCAGTTGCAGAAAGTAATATATATATATATATATAGTACTTCGGTGCTGACCCGAAAACCGATTATATTTGGAACCTTACAATATCTAAAATTTTGTAAATTTTGTTGAAAACTAAGGAGTATCTCCCTCATGCAAAGCTCTGTCCTTAACTGATTTTGGCTTTACATTTAGATCATATTGGCTATTTGTTCTCCATCAGTTTTTAAACATCTTTGAGTTTCCGGTCTTCAAAATGTTTAGATTTTATCTGCACTGATGAGACATAAGTTGTCGAAATGCGCATATGCAGAAAGTGAATTCACAGTAACTTCGGTGTTTAGTTATTTGCAATCACACTGTTTGCTATAGAACTAATCCATAACCGCTGCCCTTCAATTTTGTTGAATTTTACTTTGAATTTAAAGTAGTCTTTGGAAGAGAATTGTCAGCCCCTAACTTTGAATGACTATAACTTTGTTATTTTTAAAGATACAATAACAAATAAGGTATCAAACGATAGGAAAATGACAAAATTATCTTTCGATGCCCTTTTAAAGAGTATCCATATTAAGTAATTAATAAATTTAATTTTAAATTTTGAAAAAGCAAAGTTTCCTTGAGTTAAAATTTAAAATTAATTTATTTTCAAACCAGACCCTATATCAAAAATCTGAGACACGGTTTTGTTGCATTTAAATGGTTCTTACAGATAGAACAATCGGAATTCAGCTATCTGTAAAGATTTGAAAGTTATTTTCATTTTAAAATTATCATATCCAAATCTCAAATTTTTGCCAAATATGGAAATTCTGACATTAATACTTAAAAGGAATACTCTTGAAATCAGCATTAAGAGACAATTTATTATTTGATACCTCATTTGTTACTGTATCTTTACTTATAACAAAGTTACAGGCTTTCAAAGTAAGGGACTGGCAATTTTCTTCAGAAGACTGTTGTGCTACCTTAAGTTTTACCGTGTTATTCCAATTTCTACCTCTAAATAAAACCAATAAATTCATCGATATCTTTAATTTGTTTGTAAATAAATAACAAAATGCCGAAGTAATTAACATTTAATTTCTGTGTATGGTCATTTCGACAACTTAAATGTATATCCCTTCATAGCAGATCAAATAAATAATAAAACAGGACCATCCGCAGGTCAATTACAGAACTAAAATTTAGAATCAAATACGTATCCAGAACCAATCCAAGCAAAATAAAATATGCATAAGTGAAAGTGACAACAAAAGTCCGAAGCAATTAGACCAGCGAGGAAAATCTGTAAGACGTACGATAGCATCAAGAACACACAACCCAACATAGAACTTTTTATGCAAGCCTCATATTCCGACTTGGAACGGGCATTTCATAAATAAAATGTTGTGTTAACCAGGTTTAATGATGCATCAACCTCCCGCTTATAGGACGACTGTGTGCCCAGATTAAGTTAAATGTCAAAGCCATAATATTGTTAAAACATTGCCTTCTGTCATCATACAGGTAAAATGCTTTTGTCGTTCGGTGTACAAGCATTGTGTCACTGTACCTACACTGTACGTAAATTTCAATAGATGATGCCTGTTATTTGCTATCTCTTAACGATAAATGAATCATTTTACTTGTACTTATGTGCTTGATTTTTTTCATACATTCTCAAGTTTGTACGATCTACGGCTTCAATGATTTCCTTGTGTTCAAGATTTCTGTACATGCTTCTTTTTTCAAACGTTGCTAAGATACTTCTCTATTTGAATTATTAGATTTGAAGGGTATTGAGAGTAGGTCCATAGACTACTAATAACTGTTCTGAGGGAGTATAATGTTCATATCCTTTTTTCTTGACGGAGACATTTCTTTAGCTCCATCCTACGGAGTTTACATATCCCTGTCTTTGGACTTCGATTTTTGTGAATATCACCCCTTTGTTCCTTCGGTATTCTACTGCCGTTGTCTCAACTAGTACCATTCGCACGCGTTTGTTGTATCCTTGACGATTTTAATAAGCATAACCTTATTCTTGCATCCACACCTATTTAACAAGGTTACAGATTTCATAAATTATTAAATACTTTTAAAAAGTTTTACAGAAGATATGAACATTTGATATCTAAATATGGCGTGACTTGTAAACAGCATTTCTCACCCTCGATTTTATGGAAATGTTGTTAAAAAATGCCAGAAACTGATGAAAAAGATCCAGAGAAATTGGGACGTAACTTACATTCATTGCGCAGTAGTTTATATCGACGGGATATTCTACACGAATCCGTTAAATTGGCTTTTGATTCCAATGACCTGACGATTTTACAGATATACTTGCCTCTTACTGATACTGCCGATGTCTACTGAAATGCATGACGATTCTTTACCTTCGGCACTTTTTTACTTTGATTTTCCCTATGTAGTGCGACATTGTTTTACCAGCAGACTAGGTTCCTTGAGGTAGCCGGCAGTTTAGCAGCGATCACTCCTTGACCCATCTTTCTAAATTACGAATGATAATTTGTTGGTAAGGTGAGCTGCAAAGGTAGAATATATGACAGTGATGAAAATCACCTTTTTAGACCTGTTAACATCGGAAAATCTAGCAAGGTCTGCGGCTGGATTTGAACCCCTGATTTTATTATCATCTATGGCAACACCACCTGCACCTAGGCTATATAAAAAATATAGCTTTCGATAACCTAGTCATTCCTCCTCGTAGGAAATCTAGAGTTGTAACATTGGGTTGGAAATAATTAGAAGAAGGATAAGGTTGCAACAGGTAAGATACATAAGGTATATAGATATTAGTGTTGCACGCAGCTCTTTATTATGTGCAACACTATTATTTATATTTCTAAATTACGTTTTGTCATATTCTTTTCGTTTTCGAGATAGCAGTTATAGAGTTAGTAGTCTACCTGTATTGGGTTTCATTCGTATGTTTATTATACCATAGGGAAACGGGATAGAGAAATCGGCAGTTTGGGTGCCCATAAACCGGTTTAACCCTACCTCTAGCTTTTGCTAGTGCTGGTACCAAGTCCGGCTATCCTGAGTTCCTAACGTTGTTTTGTTTGTCTCTTGTATGTTATATATATATTTTTGTTTTGTTTTTTGTTTTTTTTTTTGTGCTGTTACCCTGTGGATTGTGACTTGTGATTGTTATTTTCGGCCATAGTAGGTGTTTACTGTTATCTTGACTTTATAGTCAGTTGTCCCAATGTAATGTTGCAAAGAGCTGCGATTTACCTCCCGAAAATTTGTATTTGTTGGCGGCATTTCTGTTATTTTTTTATTTTTAATCGGCCTTTTAAATTAATTTAATTTGTGAATTGAAGGTAAAATATATTATCTACCTCATCTTTATTTTCCCCATCAACTAATTATTTTAGTTTAATGTCTACGAAATTTGCATTGTGTAGATTTCATACATTTTTGTTCTATGACACTTTTTTCGCATGTGTTTTGTTCAGACATTTTTACGTAGTGTATATTATCATTAAGTTGGCTCATTGCTATATCTATAAATATTTTAATTTGATATGCACTGAATTGAGACTTAAGGTGTCGAAATGGCAATAGGCAGAGACTAAATTTTCATTAATTTCGGTATTTTGTTCTTAATATATGTTGTAAAGTACAAAAGTGGATGCATTTTTATCTGCCTTTTCGGCCAGTAGGTCACCTAGATTTCTAAAAGGATATACTGCTTTTCTTTCAGTTTTTGATAGGTATGTTATTGAATTTTCGAGCGCTTATATTCTGTAGTTCAAGATTTGTAGGAAGTAGGTAGTTTTCGATGACATTATTTAGTGAAGTCATTCATATTCTGATTGGGTGATATTGAACAACTTCGATCTTATGCAGTCCTTAATGTATCCGAAACACTTAGTGAAAAAGGTTGAAAATGAGCGTTTTTGATATAAAGTAGAAAACACAGACATTGTGTATTATATAAATAGACACAAACATATCACAAATCAAGTTTCGAGTATGCAAAGTAAATGCCATTGTGGCCATTTCGTTTGATCTCGTCAAATAAATCTAAATTGACATCTAACCGACATACATAAGTGAACTCGAGTATTTGACGAACTCGTTTTTATACTCATATCTCATTTCCACCATCTCTTCGCAGTCAAAAGTAGTACCTATGACAAAAAAATTATCGCTTGATAACATATAAAAGTATTATGTAGGGTCCGATTTTCCCCAGAAACTATTCAACAATAATTTTGCCAATGCCCGCAGTACAGGGTTTTTCTGTTTTTGTAATAGTCAAACAATATCCCTCCTCTGTCGTAGTAATATCTGACATAGTTTTGTGTATCTGCTTTTGTGCTGCCCCAGTCTGGCGATCCTTTGGCTTCCAGCTTTATTTTCAGGAATGTATTCACGTACTCGGTGAAGAGTCCTCCAGTCTTAGTTGTTGGGTCATATTGATTTGTGTTAAAGTGCTAGACTTTATACACAAAAAACTAGACTGAGGATATCTTAGATTAATATTAATACAAACAATGACATACTCATCAGCTAGTTATGCATGTCATACGATAAATGACTTAACAAGTAAAAAGAAGACAAGAATCTCTAATCAATGAAATAAAAAGGGATAACAGGAAACATCTACGATGGCTGAAAATCGCAACTGCATGCTACAATTTTTCCAGGGAAATACACATGAAAAACACAAATAAGACAGACGAAAAACACAAACAACGATAGGAATACTGGACAGCTGGATTTGAAACCGGTATAAGCAAATGCCATTGAACGGGTTAAAAAGTTTATAGGTACCAAACGTCCCCTTTCTCCGTCCTGTTTCTCTTTAGTATAAAGCACATGATTCTAATTTTCTTTGGATTGGTTCTGGATACGTATTGAATTTAAACTTAACTTTTGGTATTTGATGCCAATTGTAAGAGGACATATCAAAATTGTAAATCAGCAGAAAAATATGTTTAGAAATATCTGATTATCTCAAGTTTCTAATACTCTTGGAACTATTTTATTAGGAGAATATAGTGTGGTGCTTACTGTTTGTTTCAGGTTTGCAATAATGGCGCTAACTTGATTGGAAAGAGAAGCGATCATAGTCACAGCATATGTATTCAATGTTGTAATGATACACGGCTTTGCAATGCTGGACTTTCGTGCAGTAATAAAAATGAAGGTTTGTAATGAATGATGCTTACTACAAAAATACACATGCCCAATTGCCAAAAAGAAATAGTGAATTTCCATAACACCATGTAGTTCTCGCAATTTAAGATAGAATAAATACTGGTCAAAGCCAAATTAAAATTGTGGGGAACAAAACTGGAAGCAAAAAAGACATGTTTTTTCATTCAGGTGTTTGTAATTGAAAACGCACGCGTTGGCTAAAGTAAATTTTTCCAATTAGATTTTCGATCAGCTTAGTAATATGGTTTTTTTTTTCTTTTTTTCTGCTTTTGATCACTGTGGTTCTGTTCAAGCTCCGAGTAATTCTTATTTAGTCTCCAAACGAAGTTTGGGGAAACCTATTGTTTTTATTATTCTTCTGGAGATTTATGCGAATGATGATATGTCTGATGGACTCAATGTGATTATAATTGTATCATCATGAAATAATAATGCGTTCAATGAATATTTTCTCACATAATGGCAGAGTTCTGCATAATAATTTTTTCATTATTGGGAATTGTCGTTGAATGCGGATAAAAAATGAACGTTTTTCGAGACGCAAGTACAAGGAGGTATAGCTTACCGGTTATTAAGTATTCCGTAATAAGGTGTGATAGGTTATCAATAAAAAGTCATGGTACTTTTATAAAGATCACATTTTATTTTCCTACGCGTTGAAGCCTTTTTGACAGCAAGAAATAGTAAAATAAAGTCCTTGGTGCGTGCCACATTTTAGCATTTTAAATATTATTTTTACATTTGTCTTTCAAACATTAAGAATTTGGTTTACCCATGTTGATATTTCGGAATTTATATTTTGCTTTATACAACCAATGATCCAAAATATACTAATCAAGACACACAATTATTTCATTGCAGCCTTTTCTTGCCTATCATGCAGCGGAATACAGAATCCTGCAAACTGCGATCGAATAACAACTTGTAACTCGGATGAGGTAACTTGCAATGAACAAATAAAGGGATATTTATAAATGAAATAAAAGAACACATTTTTATGATATATTAGAATTAATATGAGCAGCCAATCTGTTGATAGGAAAAAGACATGTTGTGTGCGAGCAACGCTAAAAATTTCAAAAATAAATTTGAAAGACAATAGTGAATAACAAGATGTGGCGGGACATCACAAATATTAGTTTCAAGATTATAATATTCTTACTTTTGCTGGATTTGTAGAAGTTAACAATTTATATGCAGTAGTTATAATGGCCTTTCTGTTTACTGGTATTTTCCTCTATTGGCATTTATGGCTTATCATCAGCACTCCTGACCAAAATGGTGAGATTTAGAGATTAACATGCTGTATTTTTTTATATTTTACTTTTGTTCCTCTTAAAGCACAAAAGATCATTGTGAATTTTCCCATTCCGTTACGTCCTTTTAGCTGATTATAAACATTTCGCTAATTTAGTTGGTAAAACATTGAGGACAAAGTGCGACTTTTTCACCACTTTAGGTCTATCTTTCGTTCAACTGTCCAATTCATTGAGATCTGCTGAAACGTAGCAACCAGTGAAGGATAAGTTCAACTAGTTAAAAACATTTCCAGCTTAGTAAGTTTTTGCATAACTCGACTGTCCTGTTAACACTATCTTTCCTTTGGAGTATTCGCTTAACTTCATTTATTTATTGTTATACATTTTTGTAATGAATCTGATGAGTGCTTAAGTAAACAAAAAAAGGTTTATGTATTCTCTTTTGTTGTGTGATGTATAATTACCGTTATGCAATTTTCTTCACTGATGTGTCTTTGATTTGGCATGATGGCTAATTCATTCATTTTTTTCAGATATGTTTTATGCAGAAGTTTATATCAGATTCTAAACAGTCGTTATATGATCTAGGATGCAAGAGATCAAAGGTTGGTTTAATAACTTGTTTTCCCTTATGATGACGTGTAAATGAGGTTAATAACTTACTTACCGAACATATTTGTCAGAAACCGAAATCCAAAGGGCAAAACTACCGAAAAAAATTGTCTACCGTCATTGTCATGACTTGGTATGGGTATATATATATTTCAAAAAAAATTGTGAAAGTTAAAACAGTTTTATGGTATGCCAAAGCACCCCTTCTATTGCTTTTGTGTCCAGTAGCAACTCAACAGCAATTATTGCTACTGAAAGGTCGTACACAGTGAAAAGAAACGTTTATCCCTGTACGAAGTGAAATATGAAAATCTTAAGTCACAGTTCAGACCGACACTTTAATTTATTCTACAAGGGACTGATATCTATTTAAGAACTTTTTAATGATCGTATGAGATGGAATTTTTTTAAAACTAATGTTAAAAAATGGATAACAGGAAACACCTACAATGGCTGAAAATTATAATTACATGCAACAATTTCCACGGGAACTACACAAGAAAAACACGTATAAGACAAAAGACATACGTAGACAACGATAGGAACTCGGGACAGCCGGACTTGGTACCGGCACTAACAAAAGCCAGCGGTAGGGTTAAACCTCCCCTTTATTTGTCTCGTTTCCCTATAGTATAAAACGTACGAATAAAACCCAATGCAGGTAGACTACTAACTCCATGACCACAATCTTGAAAGGAGAGAAAAAGACAATACATAATTTTGAAAGATGGGTCAAGTGGTGCTCGCCGCTAAACTGCCGGCTAGCTCAAGGAGCCTAGTCTGCTGGTAGAACACTGTCGCACTATGGAAGAAAAAAGTATGAATTTATCCCGATCAGGACTCTGGTGCAGTCATTATAAGTATCACTGACCAGTTATGAGCTAGAGTAGAGGGGAAGTAAGTTTCGATGGATTTATTGCGTATTGTTTTTATCAAAATCGACTTTGTAAAATGAGGTATCTATTTAATATTTTCATTTTCATTCCGTATATGTAATTGAGTAATTCGTTAATTAAGAATCAAAATGAAACACCATTAAAATTGAGGTAATCTACAGAAAAGCACAGAATCTGAAATTTGAAAACAAATGTCTTTGTCATATAAGCGATATAAAGTATTCATTGCTATGGATCAGACTTCAGCAACCCTTTTCACAAAAAAATCTTACGATAAATTTTAATCGCAAGTCAATATGAAATGTTAAAGATTTACGACTATTTTTTATCGTGAGATTTTTTGTGAAAAGGGCTGCAGGCCTTTTTTTGAACATGAAAGGGAAAGGAAATGGGGTAAATGTCAAGGAGACAACATCCCATCTCTAGGTAAAAACGACCCAAAACAAAGCATCTAGGGGTCACAGTACGGTCTTCAACACATTGAGGAACCTCACACCATATAGCAAGCCCTAAATGGCCCCAAAAAGGTAAAAAGGTGAATAAATCAATGGAAACAAACTACATCCACTAACCCGAATATCAAGAAACTAAAATTTATATACGAAGACAAGGACGTCTATGAATGTCAATAAATTATTCTAACATGACTCTAGTTAATCGTCAACCAATATAATACTCGATAACCATGTATTTCACACATGCGCAAATGGTATCGGAATAAGAGTAAAAGGGACGCAAAACAAGCATGCTTTTGATTTTGTTTGTCTTAGTTTGTGAAGGAAATAAATGTTAAGCATATTTTATTACATAATCATGCCATTTTGACACGTAAATGCGTATTGTTTTGCTTTCTATTTGGATTTTGAACTTGCATATGTTTGAAAACGTCAGATTGTGTATTGTGACGTCAGAGACACCGACAACAATGGAAACAGGCAATCCGCCTTTCCTAAGACCGCTTCAGAATGGAAAAGTCCGTATTCTGTCATATTAGAATCGAAATAATTCATGGCAGATATACGGTTATTGTTATTTAACCATGGGCTGGGCCTTTATATTCGTAAATTTAACCCCTCGCTAACGCTCAGGGTTAAATTCGAATATAACGGCCCAGCCCTTGGTTAAATTTCCAATAACCATATACCTGCCATGAATTATTTCTTAAACAATGAAAGGATATGAAGTAAATGTACATGTAAGAATGAGGGTAATAACAAAATTATCGATCAGAATTGTTAAGAGACGAAGTCAAAATAGTATAGAGACACAGTAGGTGAATGTATAATTCTACTATACAGCAATGTTCAAGTGGATATCAGGACATATTTGGAAGACGCTCGACGGAAGGACGTCATCTAGTGTGTGAAAGCTGTTGTCACAATAAGAATTTATGCAATCGAGATATACAGTGTGACCACCACCATCGTATGTATACCGTGTAGATATTACTCTTTTCTATTTTTGTCGTAAATCTTGCTTCTATAAGGTAGGTTTTTAGTGGTAGAGTGTTCATATTTGGTTTGTTACTTCTTTATGATGAGACCTTTATGTTTACTTCTCTCTTTTAAATTTCATATTTGGCTTTAGCTTTTATATGAAACATTGAACCATCTCTAAAGATCAATGGCACATAGATTCTACCTACGAAAACTATGTAGAGATTTATTACTTTCAACTTTTAGCATATGACTTTTGGATTTTGCACTGACTTTTGATACAGAGGCAGGGTGCTCATATTTGGTTTGTAACTTCTTTATGATAAAACCTTTCTAGTGGTACTATATATTTTTTTTAACCTTTACCTTGCCCTGAGGGCAATTCAAAAAACTTTAATCTTGCCTCTAAAAGTAAGTCGTTTAGTGGTAAGGTGTTCATATTTGGTATGTTACTTAATTACAATGAGAGCTTTCTGTTGGGACCATATTTGTAGACATTATGACCTTGACATTGCCCATAGCGCAATTCCAAAAAAAGACTTTGACTTTACTTCTAGAGGGTAGACCTTGAGTGGTAGGATTTTCATATTTTGTACGTGACTTTGTAATGATGAAAGCCTTCTGGCGGCACCATATTATTAGACATTTTGACCTTGACCATGCCCTGAGGGCAATTTTGTTAAAACTTTAACGTTGCTTCTAGAAGTTAGTGGCATAGTGATAGGGTGTTAATATTTGGCAGGTGACTTCAATATCAAGATAGTTTTTTGGCAATAACATATTTGTAGACGTTTTGACCTTGACATTGCCATGATGGCAATTTAATAAAAAAAAAACTTGAACCCTGCTCATAGAACTTATTCTGGAAGGGAGGTCATATTTGGCATGTGACATCCTTATATCACATTAAAAAATGTAAAAACATTACAATTACAATAATGTATTATTTCAAATTTCTTGTGCATTGGGGTCACTATAATCTCCGGCGAGCTATGTTGTTTTCTGACAACTCTTGTTACGTGCGGAAGTATTCAAGTCATCAAGTGCCCTGTTGTTGTTTATATGTTGTGGTTGCTTTTTTTGGGTCTCTCTGTTGGGCAACGGACGACATCAGTGTAAGAACACATTGTCAGTTAAATTCATGTTAGGTGACGATACTGCATCAATGGGCATAAAAACATAGATGTAGCGTTGATCGACATTTATTGTAAACATATTTTATTAATTAATTTGGCAATCATCTATACAATATGATAACACACAATACATAAATAAGGTTGCAAATTAATTAAGAGGATTCGGAAACAAGACACACGATCCGTATCCTATATATATATAATACTTTACATTAGCATTTACAAATATGCTCAAAAGAGAGACAAATTATTAATAATGTTTTATGAATGTACAAGAATTAAATTTGCAGGGAAAGGGGAGATAGAATAAATACATTTATAAGAGAAATAATAGATTAAGAGGTGTGTGTGAAAGAAAGAGAGAGTGAATATGGGGAAGGGGGTGCAGAAGAGGTTTATCGACTCGTGAAACAAACCGGTTGCTACCTAAAATGAAACGTTGTACCAAATCGAACAACGCAATATTTTGCGCTAATGATAAGTGATCGGATCCGAACAATAATAAATCAGAATCTGTATTGATAGTATATATCGTCGTCCGAGATCATTGTATCTAACTATAGAACACTGTAAAAGAAAGTGATTATTATTTTCAATTAGTCCACAGTCACAAAGATGAGAAGTAAGAAGATTTTTTTTTTGAATAGGTGATCTTTCAAATGACTACATTCCATGCATAATCTACAATGTAAAATTTGTCCTTTTCGTGTTCCGCAGTAATAATATTGCTGTCTTTGAATGCTCGACATTTAGCTTAAACCGGTGCTAGGGACCTTTCTGAACTTTCGATGAGATAATAATGATATCCTGTTGTGAGTGATATTATTGAAAAATGACAAAAAGTCCTCTAATGGTAATATGTGGGTAAAAATTAGTACCCATATTACGAAGTGGTGACCACAATATCATCGTTTTTGTTAATTTCCAAAAGAAAAATAGGCCTTCGGGTTATCAACAAAAGTTCAGAAGGTGAAAACACGAAGTCAAAACTGAAATACAAAATGTTCTCTTATTATTGGAAATTACGTATTGAAATATAGCCAAAAAAATAAACAAATTATCATTTTTCCGCCATTTTATTTATTAAACTTGCAACTGAATTTTCATCATCTAGAAAGCTATAAGCGCATAATGTTTAGTTTCATATGATTTATTTGATTTCTAACAATGTATACATTTATACCTTCATCGAATATAGATCTAGGAAGATGCATTTATGATACAATATTTTATTACTGAAGTAAATAAATTTTAGCATGCTACACTTCAATCTTTTTTTCTTTATACATAATAGAATCACATCCAAATGAATGTGCCGATATTTCCGGCTTAGCTGATGGGATCCATACAATATGGCCAGATAACAACAAAGCAGTTCTAGTGAATTGTATTAAAGGATGGACTGTAAGTTGTCTAATTTTGAAACAGATGGGTTACGGGAGTACAATTGTCAGAAATTTTGTAATAAACAACGGCAGTAGAATACCGAAGGAACAAAGGAGTGAAATTAACAAAAATTGAAGTCCAAAGACACGGCCAAAACGAAAATCCAAAAAACAATGACGTTAGACACAAAAACAATGACGTTAGACAGATACAAAGCACAGAAACAGAAATTACAACATTCAAAACAAAGGCACTAACAGTGTGAACTCCAGTGAAATTGAGAGTGACATCAAGTGCTCCGGAAGGGTAAACATGTCTTGCTCTGTTAACAGCACCCGCCACACTATGAGTGATTCAATCCGGTAAAATATCAAAATCGGTAGTCAATCCGGGAAGACGTGAATCTAGCTGAAAATGTCCACTTTCATTTAGAATGAATTAAAATTCTGACCTTTTGTTTTAAGAACTTTGCTAATCGAACAAAATAAGCAAAAACATTGAAAATCTGAGATATAAAACGTCAAAATTTTGACGGGAAACAATTCTCCTTCAAGTTTTCCTTCATTTTCCAATGGCTGTTTATATGCCTTAAAATATATGAAAATAAAATTGGAAGTTGATAAAATTTTGTACATTTACTATATTTTGCCTCTTAAAGTGATCTATAATGAAGAAAATATTTAATGTTTAAAATACAAAAAATACCCAAGTTGCAAAAAACCGAAATAAATTTCGTTATGCTACACACACATATGTGTGTGTGTGTGTGTGTGTGTGTGACAAATTTACTAAAGCTTAACAACCTACCAACTATATTAACATTTTGAAAGCAGATGTGCAGAGGGTCACTCTCTCTTTACTTCCTCAATTCTTCTTTCTACTTCTACT
This sequence comes from Modiolus philippinarum, assembly GCA_002080025.1. NCBI lineage: Eukaryota > Metazoa > Mollusca > Bivalvia > Mytilida > Modiolidae > Modiolus > Modiolus philippinarum. The sequence continues at coordinate 73,472 of MJUU01038893.1, read as the reverse complement.
AGTTTTGTCCTAAAATATATATTTGATATAACTGATTATTCGGATTTCGTTTGGTTTTATGCATTTTAAACATTTTTGAAATTATGGATTTCCTTTGTTTGGGTTCTAGTGCTGCTGATGAGGAATAAATTTCCGAAATGGCCATACAGCTCATTAAAATTATTGCAGTTGGAGTTAACATATGTGTTATGGTCTCGTGTTCATTTACTCCATATCCTTTCATAAAATATTTAATACAGGAGTTTGTCTTTTATTGCATTGTGGAGTTGGTAAAACAATTCCCCGTGGTAGAGATGTATGCTCTTTATTTTTCTTAGATATGGTGTACTTGTGCATGAGATAATATCTCATCTGTACACTTTGTTCAATTACTATTATTTAAATATATGTTAATTCTAAAATCGAAGGATTAACTCCCACCATCGTAATTTTGTCCTAAAATATATATTTGATATAACTGATTATTCGGATTTCGTTTGGTTTTATGCATTTTAAATATTTTTGAAATTATGGATTTCCTTTGTTTGGGTTCTAGTGCTGCTGATGAGGAATAAATTTCCGAAATGGCCATACAGCTCATTAAAATTATTGCAGTTGGAGTTAACATATGTGTTATGGTCTTGTGTTCATTTACTCCATATCCTTTCATAAAATATTCCTATGCTCTTTTCTACTAAACTTATCCACTGCATTTTATTTTCCAATCCTCACCTCATATTACCCACCCTTCCACTCCTCTCCATTTTCTGTGACCCCTTGCCTCTCTTCTACCATCTATAGATTTATTTTCCAACACTCTCTTAGACAATATTTCTCAACATAACTTAATACGGGTACAATTGACAATGATATGGAGAAAATGCACACGAGAGAAAGTGTCTACAAATACATGGTAAAAACAAGCAATTGAACAAAACTTTCATTGTTGTTGTTGATCTTGAAATCACCATAACGCTTTCAACAGTGAGCTTTGCTCATACCTTATAGTAAGTTTATGACGGCCCCTTGCACTGGTGTGAGCGGAATTCATTGATAATTGTCGAACAATGTGAATCCTTTTGTCATTTGGCCCATGGTAGCTAGACTATCAACAAACACACAATTTATTGGTAAAACGCTCTCACAATCATTGCAATCCGCTGCCCGACTAAAGCACTGGTCTCCAAAGATAGTAGACAGGTAGAACATACAGGAAAACACAAGGCGCTCTTCAAGTCGATTGAGAAAAAAAACTAAGCATTAGAAGCTAGTACGATGTGGATACTATAAATAGGTTTATTGATTAACTTGTTCTCGTCCGGATCTTACGTTACTTCGTTCACAAGCTCTCAGTCGGAAGCCTTCGGGGGACGGACGGACAGACATATGGACAGATCGACAGACGGACGGACACACGACTGAGGATATCGCATAATACCACTGCGTGTGGCGGGGTATAAAAATTAGCTATGACCTTGACCAGTGACCTTGATGACCTTTGTTTTTTGCGCAAACTGAAGGTATTTTCTTTCTGATTAATTTGAAAGATAACTTGAAATATTATCTGTAACGATGTACAAGTTATATGGAAAAACACTTTCGTAAGTGTGTCACGGGTAATAACTTTGTGGGGAGAGCTTTGATGAAATAAATGTAACCCTTGACATTTCTATCACTCCAATATTACACTTGATCAGTCTCCTGTTACGGTTTCCGATATTATCTGATAACAAGGTAAAAGGTTGAAGGTATATACGTACTGATTACTTTTAATATTGATAAGTTAGAATGAACGCTCAGTGAGGATCGATTTTAAGTTTGTTTTTTTTTTTTTGCTTAATATCTCAAAAACAATTGAAGACACAAAAACAAGTAGGAGAAAAAATGTTCAGTACAAAATGGCAAAATATGAGGTCAAGGTCCATAGCAACGGCTTCTTTTACCATAAAAGTCCATAGCAACAATATCAAAAAGTATTGTGATGTTGTAAGCAATAAGATAATCTTTTTTATAAGTCCTAATTAACCGTGAAGCAAAGGACCAACAAAGTTGAACACACATTATTCACTCGAATAGACAATAAAATCAATCTAAAAATGTAATCATGGTGAAAGACCTTGCACTTGATAATAATGGAACAATTGACATTTAAATAATGTTTTTTTTTTCTCTTCTCTTCGCCATCAATGTTGTCAAAGTGCTTTGACTAATCATCACAAAAATTGGTACACTTAACAAGCATTGACCTATTTCGTCTCATTTTACCCTATGAACTGATTTTATTTTTTAAAAGAGTTATTTCATTGAAGACGGTTAATCTTTTTATAGGATAGACTCAGAACCCGTAACCGAGATCAAAATTCTGAGGTAAGGATAATGTAACAATTATCCTAAGGATGATTTGTCATGCAAAAAAATTCTTTGGGGTCGTGATCCATGTTACGTGTTTTCGACCCCGAAATAGATTGATTTCTCAAAGTTCGGTTTTTAGGTAACTTTTATTGTCCTGATTTCAAATAAGGGATCATTTTTGCCAGCCAAAAAAATATGAAAACGTCATATGCTAAAATACTCCAATCTTTGAGATCTTTATTTGATTCCTTGATCGAAAACTCCGTTACGAATTACAGTCGTTTACGTTTTTTTTTGCGAATAACTTAATTTTCACAGAATAAATAACAAACATAACTGTTGAAAGTAATATGTAAGAAAGGACCTCCAAGTTGAGTATCAGATTAAGGGTAATCGGTGAGCTTAAACCATGGCGTTTTACCTTGATATAAGATAAACTCCTAAACCGTAAGAGATAACTAATCAAGTTCCAAATGTGTAGGGATATAGTTGTTTCATTGGACCTACTCTCTACAATGAGTTCCTGCAGAATTATTACCATTGACGTGTAAACATTTTAAACCGTTACGGATAATATATGAACAACTTATATTTAAAGTATTTAGCAAGAACAGACCTTCAATTTGAGCACAAGGACAAAGGTCATCAATGTCATTGGGCAAAGTCATTGCCAAATTGTTAGATATGGCCAATCAAATATATTGGAGATAATGTGCGTCTCTTTAAAATGATTTTAAACACAAGAAGTAACAAAACAAAAAAATGATTTAAAAAGAGCTAGCAACTGTTCTCTGAACAATTATCCTTTTAACTTTGATATGATTTCATTCTATATTTACATTATTTTAAAATTCAAAATTCGTTTGCTTAATGTTGCTTAAATATCAACAGTTCCAACTGTATTTTTTTAAATTAAAGTCACAAGTGTTGAAATTGCAAATGAGCAGTAAATATAAGAAAAAAAGCAAAATAAATCAGGTAATACATATTTAGAAGTGTTCAAAAATGTATTGAAAGCTACAGTGCACTGAGAAAAGATTTCATTTTTTATTTTAACTTCAAAATTACAAATGCTTACAGTCGCCTGAAAATATACAGTTCTTGTTATCAGATGAACTCAGACATCGTAACCGATATCAAAATATTAAGGCAGCGAAAATGCTACATTCACCCTCAGTATGATTTCTCATGCAAACAAGTTTCGCGTTTGTGACCCCTAAGTATGCCAATTTCTCAATGTAATCGGATTTTGATGAAATTTGGTTTCTATGTTTCCCTAATAGTTACGAATAGGAGTCAAACAGTTTTCGCCTCATTTCTACCTTTGTTATCGTGATATTTTGGAAACAATGAAAACTACAGCTGTCGCGGAATGGCCGCCAGATCTACCCCCTCACTGAACCCAGTATCAATTTGGCAAGTGCAAATGTAAGTGTTTGTGGACACAATACAGTTGTGAACACAGTAGAATTCTGGACACAATGATATACCTCCCCTCTTTTCGAGAAAAGTCGAAAAATACCAAAAATACTTTTTCACAATTTGATGAATCAATCTTAGCTTTCTGACAAATTTTGAAAAAGAAATTCTAAAGAGTTTTTGATAATGATAAGCTTCTGACAAATTTTTCGGTAAAGATTCTTAAGAGAAAAATGAAAAAAAAATGTGATAACTTTTTTGAAAAAATCTATGAATCAAGCTGATAATATGACATGCACAAGTTCATATGCTAACTAATATACATACGAAATTTGGTTTAGAAATTTTGAAGGGTTTTCTGAGATCAGCCCCGGACAAAAAATGCGAAAGGACAGACGACCGGAGGGACAAGGTGATTTCAAAATACCCCACTTCTTTCTAGGGGTATAAAATATAAAAATATCATATTCCAAAATGCGACCCTTGCTTTGCTTTCAGCTTCCGTTATATAGAAAATATTCTATCACTGAACAACCTACGCTTTGTTGATTTTCTTTCATATCACCTGTCCAAAACATCTAGAAATTAAGGATGCTTCAGACACCTCCAAATTGGCCTAATTCTTTGACATCTTGAAATAGACGACAAGAGGTACGATATGAACTAGGCTGATATCAAACACAATGACTTCAATGTTCAAATAGTCAATTTCGCTATTCGTTGTAGCAATATTTCAACAGCGCCAGCACATGGAGTTTACATCTCCCAATTAATTCGCTACGCAAGGACCTGAGGTACCTTGATAGAGCTACTTAGGCACTTATTTTAAAATAACTTGTAGTCGTCACTACATTAGTTTCACGGTTAACGTCACGATCGTCTGGACCGCTATGGGTATCTGTTTCCAAGATGACAAAAGATCTTTCCCTTTTACAGTTTAAGTCAGTTTCCTTTACTGGCTTTGATTTTACTATCGGACTGTCATGTTCAACACGAGGGTGTCTAATATGAAACAGTAGATGCTTACTCTACCTGTTCGTCCTGGTCTAACCCGTATTTTTATTAGGTATGTATTGTTCATCAGTGTATGTGTGTCTTGATTCTTTTCTTTGCCGTACTCATGTGATGTCTTTTTTGCCATTGTCTTTAGATTATACGTTTTCAAACTCACGGTTCCGTTCTCATTTACTTTAAATTAGTATCAATCTGTCCATTTAGACATTTCAACATTTAATGGATAAATTCAATAATTTAGGAAGAAAAGAAGTAAATAAAAGATTTCAAGGATAAAGAGATTACAAAAAAAAAATCTTCCCAAAAACTTAGCAGTATCCGCAGTGCAATGGTGAAATTTAAATATGTCAATTTTCAGAAAGGTTCCAAGGGTCTATGAGGGTGGTTTAAGGATTAAAACTTCAATGCCTTACTTATGAAATAAGGACAGACAAGATGCAACGCAATATTACCAAATCGAAAGACTTGGATGGTCATTTGATATTAAGGGGGTAGACCTGGGGTAGGAGGAGATAACTCTGTTTTTTACTTTTTTAATACTTACACAAACAAATAGAATCAATGCAATAGGTATGATCAAAATTTTAAAATTGTAATTTTTTTTCCACACAGCAGATAAATATTCACTTTGTCATGAAAACAAATACGCAATATCTAGTTATTTATAATGAGTGCATTTTACCCTACATTTTTGCAATACTGTCCAAAGATAATGAAAATCTGTAAAAGTCAGATTTCTTCCAAGGGAGGTAATTTATAGTACAGATTCAGCAATTTTATTGATTTTTACCCACTTTATTCTTAATTAAGAAAAAATGGGATGGTAGAATTTTCTAAAATTTTAATATATCTTACATATACTAGTTTTCTTCCTATTCTCAGTTTTTGGTGAAAATTAAACGACAGAATATGTTAGAAGAGGTGTTTGAAAGTGATCAAAATAGAGTGAAAATTTCAGCATATACTATTCAGAACACCCACTTATTTCAGTTCAAACTAGTTAAATTTACTATAATTATTCATGCTTACTTTCACACATGTCTAAACTACAGAATTTTGCATTTGAAATAGTTCTAAATTAAACACAAATTTTATTAGAGCCAATTTTATACACCACAATCAAGTCCTGAACGGACCAAATGATATGAGGAAACGGGGTATCTTTGATGACCCCTACACAAAAAACGGAATGGTAAAAACTGTTGAAAATTGCTTAAAGTGGACATGAACATGTGTAGTTTAAATACTGAAAATATTAAGAAAATTAAACGAGTGGAAAATTTTAGGCTTCCCCAGGTCTACCCCCTTAAGCTGAAAATTCTGTATCAAAAAATTTGGAGTTTCAAGCTGCCAAGTTCCATGGGGGAAAATTCTGTGCCTTTATTCTTGCCATTTAAAACTCTCTGTTCAGATTAATTTGTGAAATATGGTACCTTATTCTTGTAACTTTTTTATTTGTAACAGGTTATTCAGAGAAGATATAATGGATCTGTTAGATTCAATCGTACTTGGCATGATTATAAAAATGGTTTTGGTTCAGCATATGGAGAATATTGGTTAGGTATGTACATGTTTTTGAACACAAAAATGATATACTGCATGCGGCTTACTCATTAATTCCCACAGTTGGGCTGAATATTGTCAAATAATAGCTATTAAAATTGCAAATTTTACGAGATTTACAGTTGCGGGAAGTAGCAGATTTTTCTCCCGGACAACCAATCTGATAATTTCAGGTCATTCACAGTCTCAAATTCTTCCTAGAAATCAATTTTAGTTGAAATTGGACAATATTTTAAATTTTGACATATTTTGGCTGTCATCTTGGAAATGCCGGCAATTTCGAAAATTTTAATCGAACATCATTCATTTCAGATGGTGGTCCAACTTTGTTAAAATGAATTAATTAAGTCATTTCAAAATAATCGTTCGGACAAAAATTATTGGAAAAATAAGTAAAATAAAAAAGAATAATAATAAGAAGAAGAAACATCGAGTAAAAACATGTCACTCCGACTGCGTCAGGGGTGACATATTTAGAGTAATAAGCTATGCTGAGTAAAGATCATCTGAGTAGTAGATAAGGAAAATATTCAGCTCCATTTGATCTTTTATCGTGTGAATAATGAAGTTGCGCTGCGAAATTTAATAGCGCATTAGAAAAATAAAGAGTGAAATACGGGGTATATTTGATTTTTTGGGCGGAAAAAATTTCTTCGAAGTTTCTTGGTGACGTCACAATTGAATGACAGATGTGAAATGTCATATTTCGTTTACTTTATTGCGAAATAACTCCCTTTTCCCGTAAATAATGTTTAATCCGGAAACATTGTAATATATCTCCGTTAAAAGCAAGGTGACATATATTTTTTTTTCTTCTAACCAGTAAATTACGTCATAAAATGTCTGTTCACAAAAAAACATCAAATTCTCACGGATAAAAACAGAACAGAATTAATTTTTATAAAGATAATTATGTTGAGCCACATCCTAAGCTGTCAGTTAATAGAATAAAGTCTAAATTGAGAGATCTTGGCAAAAATATGTGTTTGTACCAGTTGACAAAGCTTCTAACAACGTTTCAATCATTTGAAAGAAATACTACATCGATGTCCAACAAAACGAATTGGACAAGTCTTATACTTTCAAACGCACCAATTGTGATGAACAAACTCTCACCAAACAACATTACAAGGACACAGAAATGCTCAAGGGCACGGACCATTTGATTTTCAAGGCGGGGGGGGGGTGTTTACCTGAGTCGGGAAATTTTTTTCACCCGCTTCGCGGGCCAGATTATTTTTTTTCAATATACACTATGCTAGGCAATTTTGTTGAGCAAGGCTTTTTTTCCCAATGGACGGGATCCGGCCAGATTTTTTTTTTTTCAACCAAGATGCTGGTCAGAGAATTTTTTTGGCAAAAATTAGGGACAGAATTTTTTTTCTAAAACATACCAGCTAAATAAATATTCGTGTCATCTGCTTTCACGCAGTGGTGACATATAGGGATACTATCTGTCGTCTTGCGTCCGTTGTAGTCGTCATGGGCGTCACAAAAAATTTCTGTCACATAATTTTCTCAGGAACTACATATGCCAGCCTTCTGCATTTCAACATGGAGTATCAGTATGAGGTCCTATACTGTGTAATAGAGTTTGGAATCTCTCGCATACCAACTTCCTGTTTGATGGAAACTTAGAATATTTTTTTTACGTATGCGTCACAATATTACTCGGGCGACACGTTTTCCCTGGAAGACTTACTGCTAAGTTCATTTTTTCGTACGATTTGTAAAGACGCCGTGGCGGCAGCCTCTCTGGAATTCACCCCTGATCTCAGACAAATGTTTATTTAGATGGTTTTGAATTCTATGACTAAAAGACCAAAATGTGTGATTTTCTTCAGTTAGGCCGTCCTAGATTAATTCTATGTTTAACGTCAACCGCGCGCGTAGGTTTTTCAAAATTATTGAAAATAAAAAAACAAACAAAATTTTTTTTGTTTTGTCCTGAAAATTCCGGGTTGCAGGCGATATCAGTCAAACATTTAGCAGTCGGGTCCGGAATTAATGAAAGATTTTCAAAAGAAAGTGAAATGAATAGTTTATTGTGATTTTAAAAAAGCAAAATGAAGGTGTGGAATCTTTTATAAAGCAAGTATATGCATTTAAATTGTGAAAGATAATTGCAGTTTTTTTTGTTTAAAATTTTTGTTTGTTTTTTTATCTTCCTCCCTCTCGCCTAGGTTTCGAAGTCTTAGGTTGACGTTAAACACAGAATTAATTTAGGACGGCCTTACTTGAACACCGTCCAACAACAACAACCACGACGCCCCAAAGGAGCAGAATATTAATACATTTGATTAAGTTTGATTACATTGATTGGAGATGAAACGAACAAATAAGTAATAATAATAAGTGATCGCAAGGTCAAGAAAGGGAGACAACAAACACAGTGTATAGCGTGTTCAATAAATTATATTAACAAGAAGATCATGAAGATAGTTTTAGCCATTATTGACCACAAGAAGAAAGTTTTAGCCATTTTTTGACCATTAGAAATGCACATTAGATAGAGTTATGACTACAGCAATTTGCCAACGCTTTCATTTCAAGGGTTAGTTCATGGCCAGGATTTCAGAAAGGGGGCTTAAATCGTGACCGCCCAGCAAAGCGAGTTGAAACATTTTTCGACTTTTTATACGTCCGCAAAAAATTTTTGTGGTCGTATAATGGTATGGTGCTATTGTCGGCGTCGTCGTCGTTGTCTGTAAACACTTTTGTTTTTGGTCAATAACTTAAGTTCCAGTTGATCAATCTTTATGAAATTTGAACACAATGTTCCTTGGCACAAAAGGAAGGCTTGGCTAAGTTTTGGTCATTGTGGCCCCACCCGTTTCTTAAAAAGGGGCCATAAAGGGTTAAATTTTTCGTTTTCACATATTTGACTGTAGAATCTTTATTATTTATCTGATTTTGATGGGGTTTCTTTCAAAGTGCTCCTGAGGAAATT